>PVKP010031109.1:0-27314 GCA_004027715.1 Plecturocebus donacophilus | reverse complement strand
CAGTTTTTTTTTTTTTTAAGTATGTTCAATAGAAAAAAAAAAAGATTCTTTGTCACTGAAGAACTTCAGAGGTTCATGCAGAGCAGTAGTTCTCAAACGACTGTGCGAGGGAATCACGTGCAGGGTTTGTTAGAACAAATTGCTAAACCTCAATCCCAGAATTGCTGATTCAGTAGGAATGGGGTGTGGGAAGAGACTGCATTTCTAACAGGTTCCCAGGTAGCTCCTGCTACTGGTCTGTGGAACATACTTTAAGAGCCACCTTAGAGTTCTAGTAGGTGAGCTGTGACTCACTTGTGCACCTCAAATGAGTTTCAAATGAACTGAAATAGGAACTACCTAATTTTGAGGAGTAGCAAGTGGATCACAGAGTGGCCAGAGCCAAAGGTCTGTTGCCTGCAGCTGAGATAAGCCTTGTCTGTTTATCCCAGTGTGCCATATTAATATTATTATTTTCTAAATGTGCCATGACATGATAAAGTTGGGGGTGCAATCAATTATAGAACATTAAGGTTTCTAGTGATTCGATTCTATTGGTAAAAAACTCAGTAGGCACAACTTGTTGTCTTTGAAATAGAATATTTAAAATGCTGTAATGGATCCTCCAGTTATTCCCCAAACAGTTATACTTTGTAAGAAGAAGAAAGGAATGAGAATATTTGTTGAGCAAATTTTTGTGGCAGGTGCTTTGTTGCTAAGTATATATAAATATGTTATCACATTTAGTTCTCACCATAACCTATTGAGGTAGGTATTATTTTATTCTTCTTCACCTAACTGGGATTTAAAATACATTGTAATTTTCTCAAGGTCACAGAGCTGGTAAGTGGAACCAGAGTTAAACCCAATTATTTCTGATTTGAGGTTCTAAGCTCTATCACATTGTCTCAGGGATGAAGCAAATGAAGGGGCCCTTTCCTTACATCATCTGAAATGGAATCAGCTTCAGAAGCAGTTAAGCCAAGTCGAGGTCATATGTATATTCTCAGTGAAGAGGCCATTAAGGAAAGTATTCCTTTATTGGCTTACCCAACTCAGATACTTTAAGCTTGCAGGGGGGATTATTTAGCTAGAAGTTTTAAGGATGTGGTTACCATGTCTCTTCATGAGTGTCTGTGTGTTTCCCTTTGATGTTTAGCTGCAGTTGACACCTGTAGTGTTCCATAATTTCTGGCTATAGCATGTAGGCACATATAGTTCATATGAAGGATGAACTGTACAGCTAAATGATTACAGTTCAATTTACTCAATAGTGGGTTTGAGTATCAAAGTTTTTTGGATGTTTTCCCACCTTCCACATCTCTTTGTGGAGACTATCCAGAGACCTTTGTCTAGAAACCCTCGCTCATGGCCACTGGGGCCAGCCTTCTCTGTGATTTAGACTCTACCACCATTTCATGTTTGTACATTGTTTTTATACCACCTTAATTTCTAATTCATGAACAATCTTTACACTTGATTTGCATTTTTATTTTACATGAGCCTCAATTAATCACTTGTAGCATTAATAGGGCTCATTAATATTTTTTATTGTGACTCCCCTCACATTTATTCCATTTGCTATTTGCCCCATTTGTAATGGAGTGCCTAAATAGAAGTTTTAACTGATGATACATTAATTATTTCAGCAAGTCTTTTTTCCTTTTAATTTAAAATAGAAAAAATCACCTACAAATATATTGAATGCATATACAGATTGATAAAAGTATTTCCATTTTACAGAGAAAACTGAGAGGTAACTGAAAAATCATCATACAAGCATTTTAGTAGACCATGACTATGAATACACATTACTAAATTTTTTTTAGCCACATCTAATAGCTTTACACATTAAGGTAACCAAAATGAATGTGTACATTAACAAGACACAGAAATATAGTCACTCTACAGTACACAAAAATAATAACATACAAACAAAATAATGATGAGTAACCAATGCTTAAATATTCTATCTACTTAGAAATTATGTAGAATGACCTATTAGCTAACTCAATTTAATATTAAGATTTTAAGTTACTTAAGATCTTAGAAATTATGTGTAAGCTGAAACATTATATCATAATTACTGTTGATATAAAGTTTGTCACAATGATTCAAATTAGTTTTACACAAATTAGTATTTTTTAGAAGCTTAAATGTGATGTTGGAGTCATGTTAGGAAGTTCATATTAGCTAGTTTCTTCATGAAGAGACAATTTAACTCATAAAAATAAAAAGTAAATTTCTGTTTAATTTAATTCTGATAAATTAGAGAAGAGACATAGCTCTTAAAAAAATGTAAACATGTTACATGTAAATCCATGTAATCAAACCTTAGTAATGTCATCTTGGATTCTTAAAATATTCCTGAGCTAGCAGCTTCTATAAGAGGAATTTTTTCTTAAATGCTTAGCATATTTAAGTTATTAGAAATTCAGTTTCCTTATTGTATTGAGAATTATGGGAATATTAGAGATAGTTGCTTAGACTGTGTTGATAGCTATTTCTATAAACTAATTAGAATGACACTCATTTAAGAGACATTATAATTTAAATGATTAACTCTCCTCTCTGGAGAGAGAAAAACATTTTGTATTTATATAACAAGAGGTCAAGACTTATCTCAATTACAGATACACAGACATATTAGACACAGAGGCACATAGTGAGCTCAATAGCTAAGTTGTACAACTTCAGCTACGGGTCAAAAGTAAACAGAGAAAAACAAAACCAAAAAAATCCCTGGCCCAGATCTCAAAGCATTTTCTTCTTCTTAGAGGGTATGAATTTCTAATTGATTTGTGCTCACAAGTAGACTCACAGACAAGCAGACAAATATACCTAACAAATCAGATTTTCTCTTATCTTTCACCCAACTTGGGTGCTTGGGATGACAGCAATCCACCTAAGAAAATGGATTGCTCTCATCAGCTCAGATAATTCACCAAGAGTTAGACTATAAACCAAATTCTCAAGCATCGCTGCCATGAATGGGGAATATTTTCTTAGCTGTCTATATACCAGTAACAAAACAAAACACAAAATCAGTAGAGAGGAAAGAAAAATCCTAGAGATTATCAAAACAAAAATCCCACAGAAATTATCAGCAAAGATAAGCTTCTGTTGCCCCTGGGATTCACCATGGAAGCCAAGAAAAGATGTGCTTGGGTTTAAATAGCCCATGGAATATGCTTCTCTGGCAGCACAGTTTACATGACTCTGTCGGGTCAGTCCAGTTGGGAATCCCAGTGTGTGACCCGCAATAGTGCTAAAGAGTAATTATCGAAAATGTAAAAACATGACATTGATAGGCATAAGATTTAAACACATGTCAAATATTGTATTTAACTCAATTAATGATGGGATCAATAAGATGTAATGAACAAAATACATTTACATTGCTGTGAACATAAATCACTTGCATTCCTATGGAAAGAGGAACTTGTTTTACCATTTAAGTTAACTTCTATCGCTAAAGAATCAAAGACAATCAAAGGTGTACATATGTATAGAGCCTGAAAATCCCCAGAGAGTTTACTAGACCCTGTCCAGCATTCCACTGAAAGGACACTCAGTAATCCTCTCTTGCCGTTTTCCAATTCTATGTCAATTTCTTCTGACATTGTGAAATATTAGCAAACAAAACTCACAGAAATTCATGCCTTTGTGAAACTTGCTATTTTTTTGGGAAAAATAGACAATACACAGTAAAACTAATGAATAAAGGTATAGAAAGTTTTAAATGCTATGGAAAAAGGAAAAAAGAGAGCAGGGAAAATGAGACTGGAGTTCTGGGTTGCGGAGGGCAGGGTGGGGTATTAGCATGGTCCAGGTGAGGTCCCAGAGAAGGTGATATTTGAACAATGACACAAGGGAGATGAGGGAGTTAGTAAACAAATACATTGGAAAAGGGTGTTTTGGGTGGAGATAGTAATTAAAACAGAGTCCCTAATATGTGACTTGTACAAAGGACAATGAAAAGGCTAGTGTGGCAGGAATGGGGTAAGTGAGGTGGAGAGGAGGTGATGAAGTCAGGGAAGAAAAGGGCAGCCAGATCATGGGAGGCCTTGGGGACCATTTCAAGGTCTTGGCTTTTATTCTGAGTATTCTACTTTTAGGGTTTTAAGCAGAAGGGTGATATGATCTGACATATGTTTTAAAAGGATTACTCTGGATGTTGTGATGAAAATAACAGATGGTAGGAAGGTGAAAGTAGAAGCAGATAGTCTTACTGGGAAGTTATTGAAGTAAGCCAGGTGAGAGATGATGGTGGCTTAGGCCAGAATGCTAGCAATGATGGTCATGAGAAATGGCAGACTTTGGATATACTTTAACGGTAGAGCCCAGAAGATTTGCTGATAGCTTGAATTTTCATATGAGAAAAAGAAAGTAGTCAAAGATGACTATAAGATTTTGGCCCAAGTATATGGAAAGATGGAGTTGCCCTCAATTGAGATTGGGGAAAGCTGCAGGTAGATAAGATTTACACATTGTGGAGGATTATAAAAATAGCCAGAGATTGTTTTTCCTTTTGCACAAATTCCCTTGCAATGTGACACTGCATCGAGAGATAGAGTCTCTTTCCTCATCCCTTGAGGATTGAGGTATCCTGGCTGACAGACTGCCAACCTCGAGACTTGTTTGAGAACTCAGCTGACCACAGATGCATGAGATCATCCAGCTGCCCAATATCCAGACAGGTGTCTGAGAGAGCTCAGCAGAGATCAGGAAAGCCAGCTTAGACCAGAAGAGCTACCCAGCTGACACAGAGAATGATGACATCGTGAGTTTAAGTCACTGAGAACTTTAAAATAAATTTATGTTCTCACAGTTCTGTTGACTAGCAGACGGACATCAAGGTCTTGGCAGGGCAGTGTCCCCCCCAGAGGGCTCTAGGGAAGAATCCTTCCTTACCTCTTTCTAGCTCCCGGTGGCTCCTGACAGTTCTTGGCATTCCTTGTCTTGTAACAGCTTCGCTCTAATCTCTGCCCCCATCTTCACATAGCCACCTTCTTTGTTTGTCTCTGTGTCTTCGGATGATCTTCTTATAAGGATACCTGTTACTTGATTCATGGCCCTCCGATCCAGTTTGACCTCATTTTAACATTTGCAAAGATGTACAGTATTTCCAAATAAGGCCACACTGACAGGTACTGGGAGTTAGGACTTCAGTATCATTTTTTTAGGACACAATTCTACCCACAAGAAGTGGTGCTTGTTTTAAGCCAGTATGTTTTAGGGTATTTTGTTATATAGCAAACTCTAACTAATAAAGGGGAGAAAACAGATGACCCCTTCTGAAGAATTTTGGTATACTACAGAGCAGAAAAACGGGACAATAGCTGGTGGCAAGAAAGGGGATAAAGAAAAGTCTTTTAAATACGTGAGAAATAATGGCATGGTGCTTGTAAAAGCCAGTATGCTTTGGGGTATTTGTTATATAGCAAACTCTAACTAATAAAGGAAAATAAAGAATTCAAGTTTGGACATGTTAAACTTACGTTATTTCTTTGTCTAGCCTTACTTTCATTTATAGATTTTTTTCATATTTCACTGAGAAAAGAAAAGGAATCAGAGGAGAATTTTCACCAGCCTCTTACATCCCATTTACCTTTCTGCTTACATTGATTTTATACACTTTGTCTTCCTGTCAGTTACTGTAGGTGAACTATTTGTGTTCCAATCTAAGGCCAACCTCATTGTTTATGCACCTCTTGCCTATGTAAGGACAGTACTTCAATCTTTGACCCTTTTTCTCCTCTATAATTATTTATTCCCTCTCAATTAGACAGTCCCATCAGCATACAAATATGCAATTACAAACACCATGCTATTATTTCTTCCATCTTTAAAAACCTTCTCTTTATCCTCTTTCTTTCCATCAGGTATTGTCTCATTTTTCTGCTGTGTGGTATAGCAAAATCCTTCAGAGGGGGCCGTTCGTTTTCTCCCAGTTGTATTGAGGCCACTCCAGTCATGCTTTTGCCCTCTGTGCACACACAGGCCACTTCACTGAAACTTTCTCAAGATCATTGCTAACCTCTACGTCACTAGTGATTGTATCTCAGTTCTTATATTACGTGACTTAGCATCAGCCTTTGGCATGGTTGATTTCTCTCTCTCATCCTTAAAAAACTTGCTTTACTTGATTTCCAGAGCACCATATGACTTCCTTGTTTGCTCCTTTGCTAGTTTTGCAGAGGTCAAGAACCCTTTTGGTCTGTACTGTGTAAAAGTTTAAAGTCACTTCCTGGCTGTATCAGAAAATATAATATTTTACTTCCCATGTCTGACTGATTTTTTCACTGTTCCTTGCCCATGTACTAGTTGATAGGATTGTGATCATTTTATATCTGTTCTATGCAATTGGGAAGATAGCAGTATTTAATTTAGAGGCTACTTTTGAGGATTCAATGTTGTATACATCTAACATTCTTAGGATTATGCCTGTATTATTGTGCCCACAATAAATGTTAGCTGTTATCTATTTTCTGTAAGCAAGTGGACTTCTTAATACTGAACCCACAAATCAGACAGATACATTACCCCAGTCATGAACAGGTTGAATGATCACATGACTCTTCTATGGAAGGAACTTTTCTTCAAGCCAAAGTCGTTGTTTTCAACTGGGGAAAATTTCCTTTCTAGAATTACACTTACATATGTGAGTGGGCTGTTTTGGCTGTCCCAGTAATTAGGAAGTACTTCTGGCATTTAGTGTGTGGCGAGCAAGGTTTAAAGTCCTGTAATGCATGAAGAATTATGCCTCTCAAAATGTCAAACATGTCCACATTAAGGAATGTTGTACTAGACCTGATACATGGTTGAGAGTAATTGAGATGTCATAGTTTCTGTACTCAGGTAACTATCAAAGCAATGGCGGGAAGGAGGGACTGGGGCATGATATGTAATCCTAATTTCATCAAATCAGTAATAAGCTAAGGTACTTCTTAGGAGGGTTTGAGGAGTGTGACATTGATGGAGTTCCCTCCACACAGAAAGAGTTGGGAATGGGAAATGAGATTCATGTTAAAAATTGATTGAATTTGTCTTTATAGTCAAGCAGACATTTGGTTATGTTTATATTCTTGGGTTATAAGTTTTATAATTGCTCCACTGCTTGGTTAAATGTTGAATGTTACTATAGAGATGTCTGCATGCAGACTAATTTTCTTTTTCTTCAGTGAACGACTTGATCTCTTCCTTCCTGTATTCCCAATATATTTATTTGTTATTTTTGACTTTTTGGAGCTTTACAAAGCTGTATATTGATGTTGATTGCTCTAAGTTTATTCTTTTTACCTGGAGTATGGCCTATTTTATGATGTATAGATTCAGAGCTCTTCTATTTTTTTCTTGCATTGTGTCTCTTACTAATGACAGTGTTTCATTAGTAATGTTACTAATGACAGTGTTCTGTTTTTGAATTTACATTTATGTGGGTTCTTCTTAGCTGTATTTTAGATATAGCTAAAGGAAAAATTTTGGTTTCTGTCCTTGTTTTCCTTGTTAATTTTGGGGATTTCTAAGAGTGGAAAGGAAAATTCTGTCAATATGCCACCATATTCTAACTGGATAATCCTATATGTTATTTTAAAGCCATGTTTCAAATTCAAAGCATACAAGGAAACACAGATATTCAATTTTGAATTCAATTTTGTTGTTTTGGATTTTCTTACTATAAAGTTATGCTTATTCAAGAGTAATATGTTGAGTTAAAATGAAACTAAATACTTTAACATTCCTACATTCGTCAAGGAGATAGAAATGTTTTTACACAAATTAAAGTATATCATAACCATGATATGACAAAAAATAAAAATTAGGTATATAGATTGTGTTGGAGTGATCTTGTATAACAGTGGTTCCCAGACCTGGCTGCACATCAAAACAAGTAAAAAAGAGTTTTTTAAAAAAATACAAATATATGGGAGGCATGTTGAAAGTTCTGAGTTTGTAAGTCTGGGTGGGGTTTAGAAATCTGTATTTTCAAAAAGTGAAGGTCAGGGGCAGTGGCTCATGCCTGTAATTTTAGCACTTTGGGTGGCTGAGATGGGAGGATCAGTTGAGCCCAGTAGTTTGAGACCAACTTGGGCAACATATTGATACTTTGTTTCTACAAAAAATTAAAAAATTAACTGGGCATGGTGGCTGAGGTGGGAAGGTTGCTTGAGCCCAGGAGGTCAGTGAGCTGAGATTGTGCCACTGTACTCCAGCCTGGGTGACAGAGTAAGACCCTTTCTCAAAAAAAAAAAAAAAGTTATCTCAGATAATTCTATTGTGCTGTAATGTGTTTAACAATGCTGTGTTTCATTAGCAGATATTACCCTGATATAATTTCTCTTTGAGAGCACTTTTTCACTCTTGCACAAGCAGAAATAGCAGAGAGTGCAATGAGGATACATTCTGCGAAGAGAAACATTTTTTAGAGTTGCTTATAAATCTTTGTGTGTGTTGGAAAGTCTGTGCCATTGGTGGACTGCAAGGTAGTTGAAATTTTCCTTGTAATTCTCTATCACAGCTGTGCTCTGTGCCGTGACATAATTTCAGTTGCCAAAGAGAGAAATCCAATGTGTGGGTTGGAACAGATAAATGAGCAACAGCATTTTGAAGGAAAAGATATATAAAATCAAAATGCATTTTTTTCAAAAAGCAATGAAATGTAGTTATTTGAAACACATAAGATAGCATGAATAATTTTCCTCCATAGTATTTTCTAATTGGATTTGATTGATCAAATTAGTTTTTTGGTCTGTATATTCCATTATAATAAATCAGGTAAAATGTTCTAATGTGAATGTTTTCTTTTTATCTCTAAGAGACCATAAAAAGGGTTCACTTTATTGCAAAGTGCATCTAAAAGATAATTGTATCACTTTATACTTTGGATAAATTGTTTATACAATAACTTAAAACTGCTTTTAGTGATAAATGCTTGTATCTGACGATGTAAGAAAACGGGACATTGTAAATAGAAAACAAATGAATTTGTGTGAAGTCTTAAAGTTTTTCTTACATCTGTCATATTATAAAGTGGTTTACTTCTTTAAATGTTGCTTATAAAACATATATATTATAATTTTACTATAATGCTTTTCAAAAAGCAATTCTTTTTTTTTTTTTTTACAGACTTGACCTTACTTCTTATAGAACTATATGGAAATCTAATTATACCTTATATGTTAAACACTTTCTTTTATTTGCTTAAGCAGTAAGGAAATGTAGCTTTAAAATGTCTTTTTGACACTGGAACATTATGATAAGCATAATCGAAGAGAAACCTCTGGCAGCAGTGAGTTATTGAACATTTTCTGGGTGATTTTTTGTTTTAAACTACGGTTTCTGAACCTCTGAGCATGGACTTGACACTAGACATTTAATTATAATATTTTTGACCGTAAACTAAACTGAAGAATAATTATGCTCTTTTTGGTTAAGAAAATTATAATTGTGAAAACTACAACTGTGTAGGTGATTTCTTAAATTTCTATTTATCTCAGGGTAAAGAAAGAGCAGCATCAGCCTACTTGTTTTGGTAGGAATATCTTCCAAAATATTGTAATTGAGAGAAATTAGAATTATATTGCCTGTGTATTAAGTTTTAGAGGTTAATATATTTTAGACTGGAAGGTATTCTGGATTAGGGATAACTTTATCCCACAGAGACCTGTCTGGAAAAATGTTCTGATTTTCTAAACATGTATCTTTTCCTTTTTTTTTGACCGTGCTTTCTCCATGATCCCTGGAATGAGTGTTCTTTCCATAAAGGATACTTAAAACAAGTTAAAATGCTTGGATTACACTTAGCTAACTTGATACTAGTTGAATTCCATATACATTTCCCAAAGAAACCAAGTGACTGTGCAATTATGAGTCTAATTCCTAGTATTCAGCAGTCTTCTGCTTTTTCTGGACTGACTGAAATGTGGAAAGTTCTTTTACCACTTCTGCTTAAACAAAAATTAGCACTAGGAGCCACTGCGAAACCTGTATAGTTACTTGGGCTCTTTACTTGTCTCTTCTTGAAGTACTTTACTAGTGGGATCTATATTACCCCAGAGGCAAATAATAACAGCTACCTTTTCTGTTTTTGAGTTGTTTATTACAATTGGAATTGAGATCTGATCTGTTTCTACAGAAATATAAACTGAAGGGAGCACTAAGGAGTATAACTCTGACTGCTTCAAAATTCAATGTCCGTTCCACATGGCATGACTGCTCATTTTTACTTAGCTTATACAGCCCCTGCATTTTCGAATGAGTGACTGACAATGTATCTTCTTAGGATGGGCAGTATATTGTTTCTAGTTAGCAAAGTATTCATGAGTCATAAATTGTATTCCCCAATAAGTTTGATCAGTGATATAGGTATAGTTATGAAAAAGGTCTCCTGGTTGATGGCAATAAGTTGACTAGCAATATTAATTTTTGAATCTGTGTTGGTTTAATCTCTTTCTCTTTTTGTGTGGTATGGTGTGGTGTGGTGTGATGGTGGTGGTGATGTGTGTGTGTGTGTGTGTGTGTGTGTGTTTAATAGATAGAAAGGTTGCATCAAGGATGAAAGACAGGTGCTTTTTTTTTTCTTTCCTGAGGCAAGGTCTTGCTATTGCCCAGGCTGGAGTGTAATGGCACAATCATAGCTCAATGGCTCACTGCAGCCTTGACCTTAGATTCGTCCTTTTTGTTGTGTTTATTTTTTCTATTACCCTACCCTAATCTAGGCCCTCATTATCTTACAAGCCACATAACTTTATTTTATGCCTCTGTTATCTTTTCTTCTTTATCAGCCATGCATCCAACACCCTTCTCTCTAATCTACCATGAATCCTACCACTACTTTCTCCTCCAACATCCAACTCCTGAAGCACTTTTATATCATCCTTGTACACAAGTGACTATGGTTGATGTGTATTGATTATAGCAACATGCGCCAGGTGGTCTTCTTAGACCTAACTAAACATTCAGACTTACTTAGACTTAGACTATCAAAGGCTGCATTAACACTAGCCTACTCAAAAGGAGTAGGAAGGCACAAAGATTGCCACATGGCAGCATCAGGTCTTTCTCCACCCCCCACGCCCCTCTTTTGTTTTAGAGACAAAATCTCACTATGTTGCCCAGGCTGGTCTTGAACTCCTCGGCTCAAGGGATCCTCCTGGCTCAGCCTCTGTAGTAGCTGGGATTACAGGTACGCACCACCATGCCCAGCTGGGTCTTTCTTTCCTGAGGGAGTTATTCTAGCAGTCCAATAGCTAAGAGGCAAGAGAACTATCGGGCTTAGAAGTCTTCAGTTCTACAGGCACTGCTCTTCAACAACCCTCAGGCATAGCTTACAATGTCCTTGCAAGGACATGCCTGTTACAAGAGTCACAACATTTAGGGAAGTTTAAAGTATGGCATCCACATCAGTTCTTTATAGTTAGTTTATAGTTCTTCATCATCCGGGGCCATTTTTACTATAAGCAATGTTATTTGGCAATACAATTAATATTCTATCCTTATTGGGTTATCGGGAGAAAAGAAATAACTCAATTGATGATTAGCATCTCAAGCAGAAGGGAAGATAATGTTGTTAACTCTTTATCTGCAAATCACAATTAAGTTGGAACTTCTTGATTCATTATTGAAGCCTTTTAATGCTCTGCCCTCCCTGCCCCATTTATTCAATCCTCTTTCACAGTGATCTCCAGATAGCCTCCTCTGTCATGTAACACAGTAAGAACCTAAAATACTTTCTTCATCGTATACTGAAACTCAGTGTCTGGTGTGATTCCAGGCAAGAAATAGCTACAAAATAGAGTATCAGAAGTAATGTAGTTAGGATTAATGAGGTGGTACTGTGAAATGTCTCAAGTTATATAGAAGAGAAATTCAACAGAAATGTCTGGTAGTTTAATATTTTCCATTGGATATCAGAGGGTAGAACAAGAAGAAGATGATTTACAATAAAGCTGCTTTTAATTGTGATGACATAGGCCAATTAGAACAGACAGTAACATTTTTTCATCAATTTGGTCAATATAAATAGGCAATTAAATTAACTCAGGCTAACCTGTATTATTTCATTCTTCAGTAGAATAATTTTGGATATAAATGATTCTTGCAGTTTCTCCCCTGCTTTTTACATTTTTTGTGTGTGAAAGAATCATGAGCAAATAGTCCCTTTTTTAGGCAAAAGACTAAGCATTTTACAATTACATTTTGTACAAACAATACTGAACAAAACCTATTTCATAATAAATAACAAAATAGAAAATTTCGTGAGCTGCACATCTGATACTTGTGTTGCCAAGGTAAATTCCAAATCAGATGGACAAGTTGAAAGACATGTGCTCCCTAAACAAATATCCAACCTAAATTATATTCCAAGTTAAAAGGTGCATTTTAAATATGCACTTGATACATTATCATGTGTGTTTTTAAATGGAAGTAAGGAACATATGATAGGAACTGATAACCCTCCTTTCTAAAATGAATGTATATTTTTCCAATTAATAAAAGCATAGGAAAGAGTGATAGTTTATATGGTGTTTAACATTTCCTCCTTTCTAAAATGAATGTATATTTTTCCAATTAATAAAAGCATAGGAAAGAGTGATAGTTTATATGGTGTTTAACATTTATCAGCTATAGTCCAAGGAAGTAATAAGTCCAACTTTCTTTCTGAGGAAACTTGGAATCCTATGATTCTCTCTCTTGCTCACATCAGCCTTAGTAAGTAAAAGTAATAGAGTAGACAGGAGTGCTTCCCAGACTGCATTTATCTAGTCTGTGTAATTTATTACTACAGGAGGTCATCAAGCCAGTTATAACAGCTGGATTCAAAATGAGGTTGGGAGCGTTTTATAGCCAATAACATTTATATAGTAAAGTAAGTGACTTAAGAGTTTTATGTTTTAGGTCATAAGATCATATGTCAGTTCATAAAATATTAAACCATAGGGTTAGAAAGAACTTTTTTATTGCAAAATATCCTTGGAGACCTTTGATAGAGATCACTTCTGGTGGCTTGTTGTAGAGAGAAATGACCTAACAGCAGCAAAATAGGAATGGTATTTGATGGCAAGTCCAATATTTATATTACACCACAACCAAACACAGCAAGGAAGATGTTCAGCAGAATTTCAACTTCTGCCTGACTCTGTTGAAATAGTGACAAAATAGCTGATTGAAAAAGATAAAAATTTAGTTGAACAAATTATTGTTATTATGGAGACATAAAAATCTTGCTTTTAGTTGATTTCAGCTTAAAAAACAGGAGTTCAAGTAAACTTGCTTGGATTTGCATGTAACCTAAATGCATCCAAATAGTAACAAATTGATCTAATTTTTAATAATTAAAAAATTTATTGGTGGAGCGGGAGACATTCAGATACAACTTGTTAGTTAGGATTGTTTCATGGTCCTTCTCCTAATTAGACCTATAATGCAATGGTTCCTTACTCAGAGTAAGTGGATTAACCAGAAATTCAAGAATTTTAAATCTACTGCAATACCATTTAGTTCTCAGAACTCCTGATTTTTACAGAAGGATAACATGTTTTCCAGGCTCAGAGACTGTGGAAATTAAAGTGTTTCTCTTGAAGCAGGAAAGCTTTTATCTTGACATTAACATTCAAAAGTCTTGCTTTTTAGTTGTACTTTAGATATAAAAAAGTTGTGAACCAAAATTTGTAATGTGTGAAACTGTATAATGTATGAGAGTTTGATCTTATGGTGTGTACCAATAGTCTGTGATCTACACTTATGAAGGGGCAGTAGACTTGGAATAATTCTTTTTAGTTTCTTTCATTCTTAGGTCCTGCTCTCCATTTGGAGTATGGAGGCTTTTAAGCAGAGGCATGAGGCTGGTTCTTCATAATATTTTCTACATTCGCTTTTTATATGTTACCTATATTGCTTAGTTTCTGAAATTGGCTCTCAAGTATGTAAATATATCATCTGCTGACTTGATTTAATGCTGGGCAGGAACAGAGATGATGATAGTAGAAATGCAGAGCTTTAAAACTGGTTTTTGAACTTATAGAAACAGAATATAGGAAGGTGGTTACCTTAGGCTTGAAGGAGAAGGGAGAAGAAGATACTGGTCAAAGGCTACAAAATTTCAGTTAGACAAGAGGAATAAATTTCAGAGATCTATTATAATCATGGTAACTGTAGTTCATAACAGTGTATTGTAAATGTGTCCTCTATGATCAGGAGCAAGACAAGGATGCCCACACTTCTCATGTCTATTCAACATAGTTCTGGGAGTCCTACTCAGAGCAATTAGACAAGAGAAGAAAAAAAAGCATGCAAATTGGAAAAGAAGAAGTTAAATTGTCACTATATACAATGTATTGTATAATTTACAATTTCTATGTATATAGAAAGCACCTAAGACTCCACCAAAAAACTCTTAAAACTAATAAACAAATTTAGTAAAGTTTAACAATACAAAACCAATGTACCAAAATTAGTAGCATTTCTATACAGTAACCATGAGCTATCTAAAAAAGAAATTAAGAAAACAATTCCATTTACAGTAGCTACAAAATTCTTAGGAGGAACAAGTTGAAAGACATGTGCATGCTAAACCAATGCATAACCTATATTTATATTCCAAATTAAAAGTGCATTCAAAAAGTGCATTTGACACGTTATAGTATGTGCTTTTGAATGGAAGTAATGAACATTCAATAAGAACTGACAACCCTCCTTTTTAAAGAGTTTTTCAATTAATAAAAGCATAGAGAAGAGTGATATTTTATATGGTGTTCAACATTTAGCTATAGCCACAAGGTTAAATTTTAACCAAGAAAAAATATAAACATTGATGAAAGAAATTGACAAAGGGACAAATAAATAGAAATATATCTCATGTTCATGAATTAAAAGAATCAATACTGTTAAATGTTCATAATTTCACAGAAATGGAAAAAACAGCCCTAAAATTCATGTAGATCCACCAAAGACCACAAATATTAAAGGCAATATTGGTGCAAAAAGGATAAAGCTGAAGGTATCACACTGTCTGACTTTAAAATATACTACAAAACCATAGTAACCAGAACAGCATGGTACCGGCATAAAAACAGATATGTAGACTGATGGAACAGAATGTAGAGCCCAGAAATAAATGTGTGCATTGGTCAATTTGTATTTGACAAAGAACACAGAATGGAGAAAGGACAGTCTCTTCAATAAATAGTGTTGGGACAATTGGATATCCATATGCAGGAGAATGAAATTAGCCTCTTATTTCACACCATATGGAAAAATCAACCCCACATGAATTAAAAAGTTAAATATAAGACATGAAAGTGTAAAACTACTAGAAGAAATCATAGAGGAAAAGCTCTATGACATTAGTCTGGGGAATGATTTTTTTAGATTTGATGCCAAAAGCACAGGTAACAAAAACAAAAATAGGCAAATGGAATTACATCGAATTAAAATGCTTCTGCATAGCAAAGGAAACAATCAAAAGAGTGAAGAGACAAGTTATGAAATGGGAAAAAGTATTAGGAAATGATACATCTGGTAAGGGGCTAATATCCAAAATGTTTAAGGAATTTAAACAACTTAATAGCAAGAAAGCAAATAACCCAATTAAAAACTGGACAAAGAACTGGATAGACATTTCCATGTGCAAATGGCTGACAAGTGTATGAAAAGATGCTTGGTATCACTGATCATTAGGGAAATGCATATTAAAACCACAATGATACACCACTTCACATCAGTTAAAATAGCTATTATTAAAAAAGAAAAAAGCTGGGTGTGGTGGCTTAAGCTTATAATCCCAGCACTTTGAGAGGCTGAGGTGGGCAGATCACAAGGTCAGGAGTTCGAGACCACCCTGATCAACATAGTGAAACCCTGTTTCTACTAAAAATACAAAAAATTAGCCAGGCTTGGTGGCATGTGCCTGTAATCCCAGCTACTCAGGAGGCTGAGGCAGGAGAATCACTTGAACCTGGGAGGATGAGGCTGCAGTGAGCCGAGATTGTGCCACTGCACTCTAGCCTGGGCAACAGAGTGAGACTCCATCTCAAAACAACAACAACAACAACAACAAAAAAACCATAACAAGTGTTGGTGAGGATGTGTAGAAAATGGAATCCTTGCATACTGTTGGTGGGAATGTAAATTAGTACAGCCCTTATGAAACAGAGAATGGAACTTCCTCAAAAGATTAAAAATAGAATTATCATATGATCCAGTGATCCCACTACTGGGTATATATTTAGAGAAAATGAGATCAGTATGTCAAAGAGATGTCTACACTCCTATGTTCATTAAAGCATTATTCACAGTAGCCAAAGTTTGGAATCAATCTAAATGTCCATCAGTGGATATGTGGATAAAGAACATGTAGTATGTACACAATGGAATACTATTCAGTTTTAAAAAATAAGGAAATTCTGTTATTTGCAACCACGTGGATGAAGCTGGAGGACATTGCATTAAATGAAATAAACAAGGCATTGAAAGAAAAATACTGCGTGATCTGTTATATGTGGAATCTCAAAAAGTTGGAATCTGAAAAAGTTGAACTCATAGAAATAGAAAATAAAATGGTTGTTACCAGGGCTGGGCAGGGGAGAGGAGCAGGTGGGGGTTTGGAGTGATGTCAGTCAAAGCCTACATAATTTCAGTTAGATAGGAGAAATGAGCTCAAGAGATCTATAGTATAATATGGTGACTATGCTTAATAACAATGTACTATATTCTTGGAAATTGCTAAAAGAATAGATTTTAAGTCTCTCCTTCCACAAAAAGGAAAAGTAAAGAAAAACTGAAAGCTAGCCATCATACACCTTTCTCTTGCCTTAGGTGTTAATTTACTTATCATAACAGAGATTGTAGTTTATTTTGAACATTTTATAGGAACTCTTTGTACTTCTGCTCACATATGACCAATTATTTCCATAAGTGGGTAGGAAATTTGAAAATCTGACCAGCTGAGTTATAAATGACCAGATCTTGAAGTAGCTTTTAGGCATGTGAAGTTTATTGACCACATCTGCTAGATCTTTAGAGGTAATAGGTTCAGTCAATCTAAGCAACAGCTTGTCATGAGCACAAGGAATAGAGTGATGCTTTTAAACTGTACTGTGCATACAAATCACCTAGGAATCTTATTAAAATGCAGATATTCTGCTTCATAGGTCTAGAATGAACACTGAAACTCTGAATTTCTTTTTTTTTTCTTTTTTTGAGACAGGGTCTAGCTCTGTTGCCCAGCCTGTAGTGCAGTGGCACGATCATGGCTCACTGTAGCCTCCATCTCCCCAGCTCAAGGAATCCTTTCACCTCAGCCTTTCCAGTAGCTAGGACCGCAAGGTGCAATTTTTGTATTTTTTGGTAGAGATTGAGTTTCACCACGTTGCCAAGTCTTGAATTCCTG
The DNA here is from genome assembly GCA_004027715.1 of Plecturocebus donacophilus. Classification (NCBI taxonomy): domain Eukaryota; kingdom Metazoa; phylum Chordata; class Mammalia; order Primates; family Pitheciidae; genus Plecturocebus; species Plecturocebus donacophilus. The sequence continues at coordinate 9,943 of PVKP010031109.1, read as the reverse complement.
GTCTCAAGCTGTGTACCTGCCTCTGCCTCCCAAAGTGATGGGGTTACAGGTGTGAGCCATTGTGCCTGGCCAAAACTCTGAATTTCTAACAAGTTTTCAGATGTGGATAGAATAGAAAAAAGGTAGCTAAGTGTCTGACCTTTACATCTGATTCTCCCTTCTTGGCTTTTTTGGCCTCATCCTCTCTCTGACTGATTTCCAGCCCCACAACAGCTGGATGTGCAGGCATTCTTTTGGTTTTCTTAGTACTGTGCCAAAGATCGTATGTGCTGATATTGAGAATCCATACCCTGCAGCACTTAAATAAAATGAAAGACTCTTACTAGTCTTAGAGCTATCATTTTCTCCCCCAAGCTATGTGAATAATAGCCTCAATATCTTTTATTTGTCTTTGTATACATAGATCCAGAATTATGTTTGTCTCATTCTATGATTATTTTGTGAAATAATATCAGAATTTAGAGCCTTTTATAAAATAGATGAGTGAATCTATGGAAATATAGTTCACTCAAACACTTATAGTTTAATTTAGAGATAAAAAGAAATCATTTGATTTAAAATGGATATTATTGGGAATATGGGCAATATCATTGAAAGTTACTATTGAGTGGAAGTTTACGATTTCAGGGAAATGTCAATCACATCTAAACATACTTGTAAAGGAGAAAAAAAAAACACCCTGGAAAATCATTCTAACCACAAGGTGGCAGTATAATATACATGAAAACGAATTTCAAATGAAATATGATTTCAACCAAATCTCTGAGGAAATGATTGTCAAAATAAATAGCATTTTCTAATACAGTGGTATGCAGAAATGCCTCGGTGAAGATTCTTATTTGTGGCATCTTGGAATAACCACACTTTAAATTGTAAGCTATGTAAATTAGGCATTTTCCTGGGTCTTCAGTTTACATTTGCAGAGGACAATTTTGGATTTAAAAACAAACCTTTAATGTAATATTTTTTACTTATTTTGGTTCAATTTAATCAACAGGATTATATGTTACATGTAACCATTTCCAAGATGCAAATCCTAGAAGCTTTGACAAGTTCTTAACTCTTGCTCAAACTACTTTTTGAATGAAGAATGTTTATTAAAAATTTTGAAAATGTTTTACTGTTCCACTCTTTGTGACACTAAACTACTTAAAAAAATCTCGAAAATATACCTCATTTTCTTTAGGCTTTTTATCTTAGTCATGAAGACAACTGTATTGTCTACTAAAAATTAGATGGATTGTGCTATGAGCACCCTGCCAACAGTTCGTTGGAAAGTTGAGATTCAGTTTACCTAAGCAATGTCCAGTAGAAAAGTGAGATAAATATTGCAAAAGACACAAGGGTATCTAGTTGAATAAGATTCACTTCTCCTTTTGGAAAAGGATTGGAAAGATCATGCTTGGAGATAAGAGAATTCTGCAAAGAACAAGACATGTAGGTTAAATTATTCATCTGTTCCAGCTCTTTAAATAACTTTCCATGAGGTGAAACTATGGTCTCCATATTCAAAACCTCAAAATGCAAGCTACAAGCAGACACTTTTGGCAGCCAATTGGGGATGGGAAAAAGAAAAATGTTCTGGCTGGGGTAATGGGTGAAATTTCTTTGCATTCCCCTGTTGGCAGAATGCCTGCACGTCAAGCTGTTGTAGGGCTGGAAATCAGCCAGAGAGAGGGTGATGCCAAAAAAGCCAAGGAGGGGCACCTGGGCAGATGTGCGCTGGGTATGGCTCAGGTGTCCCCTATGCAAAGCAGTAGGGACTGTACTTTTGTTTGTTTTAGGCCTTCCTGAATATTTGCACAGCATATGTAAATCTTATATGTCTAAATATGAATGAGATTACCATAGAATCAGCGTGTAGAATCGAGTGAGCATTTTTTGGAATTTATGAATACCAGGGACTTCAGGTTTATGAAGTCTGTCATACTAGGATGCTCCTTCAATTACTCCTTTTGAAATAACAAAATACTGTTTGAAAAGTTCAAACAATCTTCATCAATGTGACATTAGGATGCTTACAATGCTTAGCTATCAGAATTAATAAATATAAGGAGAGAAAATTTTAACATAGGCTTAGTAAATCTTCCAGGGGATATAATGTCACAATCAGAGGTTTATGTTGGTGTGAGCTTGAAAACACTGACAAGGACAGGGAAGTGCTAAAGCCACAGTGTGTTATTTTGTGGAGCTGTAGTTAGTGCAGCAATGATACAGTTAATGCAGCAATGGAGCCATGAAAACATACATACATTTACATACAAACATAAAGACGTAAGTTAAAAACTGAATTCAATATGTGAGGGATCACATGTCTCAGTAAAACCATCATTGTCATTTAGTTTACTATTACTGTCACGTTCAGAAAAGGTGTCTTTTCTTGACCAAAAAAATATAATCTAGCAATGAAGTTTGTCTTGCCAAATTAACTTGAAAAAATAACTAATACAAATTTTATTATTTTACCTTCCCAATTTAGTTAACAAGGTTAAAGCATCAATTTAAAAAATAGGCTTAAATAAACATCAAAATTATTGTGTCAACAGTCTTGTACCTACAAGGCTCCTATCCTTGAGGACACCCATATAGTAACACACACAGCACATGATAGGCAAGTATATTAAGTTGGATCCTTATCATTTTGCCTGAATAAACAAAATGTCTTGACAACCATGGATACTAATCTATGACCTGGAGTGGCAGCAGAAACCACTGTTCTGTTTCTAAACAATCACAAATTGACACTTCAGCATTATAACCAGGGATTAAGTGGGCTCACATCAGGCCAAAGACATTCAGGACTGGGCAAAAAGACACAACATATCCTGGGATTTCCATCTACATTTTCACGTTCAGAAAACAGGTATCATGTAAATGGAATCAACTAATGTTAAAAGATCAACAAAAATTTCACATACCTTCCCTACAAAAGCAAGACTATATTTCTGACTGAAGCAATCAGGAAAGTCAAACTCAGAGATTAACATTAGGAAGAGGAGCTATGCAGGGAATAGGAGTGGACATAGCAACATGGAACACCAAGAGATTGTTTTTCTAACAGTGGCTGACACAGTGGGGGCATCAGGGTTAGTGTAGCTGCCCTAGATGTGTGCCCAATTCATTCCAACACCAATTCATATACAATTCTCTGAAGTTTAAAATTTATTTTCTTGCTAGAATTGCTAAGACAACTTGTGATAGGCTTTGAATTGGCTAAACAAAGCATAATGACAGTAGGAGTTGTTATTTACTCCAATTACAGTGAGGAGGCTAACTCACCACTGTACAACTAAGTGTAGAGCACTTTTATGTGGGAAGCAGCTAGTAATTGCCTGGTCCAGCCAATGCTCTTCCCCAGCCTGTGGATTGGGCAAGGGGATGAGAACTCCTATGCTGTGGGTTAGGGGTGAAGCAGCCCCGGAGTCACACTGGGGCCAACAAGCTACCGCTGTTCTGATGAGGCCCCAGGAAGATGAAGGTTATAGCTGTAGGCTCTGGCAACACGGAATGAATGGCAAAATCAGAGAGCAGCACTTATTGACAATTTGAGGTATAAAGACAGTGGCTTTCCTAGATAAGCTTGTTTCCTAGATAAAGAAGAGGCTGCCAGGATTGTCACCATTTTCTTATGGTGGGACTCATGCTCCTCTTCCTTACTTTCTTGGGAAAGAAAAAAAATATGACATTTCTTCTAAATGAGTGATGCTTAAGACATGATTAATTCCCCAAAATAGAAATTAATAGACAATAAATATATTTGTATAATGTTGAATAAATGATTTTTGAATTAAATGAAATTAAGCATAATTCAGAAATCCTCTATATTTCAGATTAGAATGATTTTTACTTGACTGTAGCTTTTAGTACTTTGTTTCTTTACTTCACCCATCATGAGTAGTTAACAATATATAAGGGCTGAGGGGAAAAAATTCAATTTAAATGAAATTTTCTGTCAGTCTTTTAACATTTGATTAATTTATTTAGGTTTAATTTTTATACAATAAAAATATACCTGTTTTATTATTTATTTTTAACATTTTGTATTTCCATAGGTTTTTGGGGAACAGGTGATACTGGTTACATGAATAAGTTCTTTAGCAGTGATTTGTGAGATTTTGGTGCATCCATCACCTGAACAGTATGTACTGAATCCAATAGGTAGTCTTTTATCCCTCATTCCCCTCCCACCCTCTCCCCTGAGTCCTCAGAGTCTATTGTATCATTCCTATGCTTTCATCCTCATAGCTGAGCTTCCACTTATCAGTGAGAACATACCATGTTTGGTTTTCCATTTCTGAGTTGCTTTGCTTAGAATAATAGTCTCTGGTTCCATCCAGGTTGCTGCAAATGCCATTAATTCATTCATTTTTATGGCTGAGTAGTATTCCATCATACATATATATATAGATATATATATATAGTGGATAAAGAAATTGTGGTGTATATATATATGATATATATGATACGACATATTTATCATCTGTATATCGATTGATGGGCATTTGGGCTGGTTTCATCCACATTTTTGCAACTGCAAATTGTGCTGCTATAAACATGCATGGTGCAGTATCTTTTTCATATAATTACTTATTTTCCTGGGTAGATACCCAGTAGTGGGGTTAGTAGGATTGCTGGATCAAATGGTAGTTCTACTTTTAGTTCTTTAAGGAATCTGCACTGTTTTTCATAGTGGTTGTACTAGTTTACCTTCTCACTAGCAGTGTAGAAGTGTTCACTTTTCACCACATCCTAGCTGCCATGTATAATTTTTTTATTTTTTTTATTATGGCCATAAAAGATACCTGTTTTAATTGTACAGTATAGGTTTTAAGAATATATATATATATATAATCAGTTGCATCCCAATCAACATATAGAATATATGCAGAACTCCAAAAAGTTTTCTTGTGCTCCCTTGCAATTATTCCCACTTAGTTTCTGTTGGAGACAACCACTAATTTGCTTTCTGTCACTACTTTTACCTATTTTAGAATTTCATATAAAAAAGGTTGTATGAGATGTACTCTTTTATGCTTGCTTTCTTTTGCTCAGCATGATGTTTTTGAGAATCATTCATTGTTTGCATGCATCAGTAGTTTGTTCCTGTTTATCGCTGAGTAGTATTCCATTGATTGAATGTTCATTGAATATTCATCATCATTGCTTATTCTTTAACCTGTTGAGGGACTTTGAAGTGTTTCCAGGTTTTGGCTACTATGAATAAAGCTGCTGTGAACATTTGTGTACAAGTCCTTGTGTGGATATATTCTAATTTTTTCTTGGATAAATACCTAGGAGTAGAATTTCTGAGTCTCCTGGTGAATATGTTTAATTTTATAAAAAATTCTGGCAATCTTTTTGTTTTTGTAAAGGGGAAACCTTTTGTAATTTATCTGCTTTTCATTGTGCTTGTATGTTCATAATCAAGTTGATTTTTGGGGGAGGGAGAATCCAAATGTGGTTATTTCATTTATTGTCAACCATGCTGGCATAGGGATATAGACATGGCATTTAAATAAGGGAAAAAGTCTCTTTTTCCCAAACTCTGTGGTTAGATGATGTGGTTAACCTGCATGGTGCTTAAATGAACTGAGACATATACAGAGCTTAGCATAGTTCCTGGCACACAGTTGATGTTCAATGGATGTCAGTTGCTGTATTTGTTATCTGAGTTTATTTATAAATTAGGTTGGGAGAGAATATGTGACCCAAGTGCTGTAGAAGTTAAACTGTGGCTTTGTACTATACTGTAATCACCTTTCCTGAAAAGCTTAGCTCACAACGCTGTAGTCATCTGCGTTATTGGCTAATCATGTGTATTCATGTACACTAAATAGATGAAAACAAGTTCAGAGTATTAAAATACAGAAAAAGAATCCAATAATGTTGCAAACTGCAAAATGCAAAAATAAAATAAGAGCAGAAGCACTAGGTGGAAAATTATAATAATTTAAAGCTGAATAGGTACTTTTCTAAATATTTCCCAATAGCTCCTTGCCCCAGCTTTCTAAAATAGGATAATTTTGTTAAAATCTACCTTTAACTTAACTAGGTCAACTTTGGTGCTTAACCCTTTAGTCTGATGAAGAAACCATGCGGACAGCATACAGCAAACTTGATTTTTTTGTCTTTTTTTTTTTTTTTTTAATGCACTTATCTTTAATGCTTCTTAACCTGTGGATAGCACTATTAAATCCAGAGGTAGAGAGGAAAAATTCAAGTTTATAAAGAACTTGCATCTTAAAAGCAAAGGGAAACACTTCCTGTAATGTGTATTTTACTCAGAACTATACATCGCTTAGTTTGGTTCTTTGGCAAACAGTCTTGGAAAACATGCTGCTGATCTACAAACTTGGATGGTTGCCCAAGGTAGTGTGAGCAAGCTCTATTTCCAGTAAAACAGAGTTATGTGGGACACTTCTAATTTTTAGCACAGCTGAAGACCTTCTGAAGTTTTCATTTTTGATGAGAAATTAAGGTGACATTAAACTGAGTTGGTAGAGGTAGGTGTAGTGATTGTGTCCAAAATAAAATCAAATTAAGATCAAAAGGACTACAGTGGTTAATGGCCTCATTAACCAAGTGCTGTTTGAAAAAGGTTTTGTTTCTGTAGTGAATTTCACTGAAGATTGTCAGTTGCTAAAATGCACACAGTCTCTATCAGTGTTTTTCAGCTACTAAATCTAACTTAAAGTGGAAATAATTAGGGTATAGAAGGATCCAGGTCACCAGGAACCAGGGTGTGATCTGAGATATTCATAAAGGAGAAAGCATGAGAAGATAGAACTCTTAATTGAATTAATATTCTCAACCTGCGAGTGAGAAAGGCGGGGTAGATCTTGAGCAAGTGGAAGGGAAACAAGAGTGTATGAGGTAATACAAAATCTCTGTAAATTGTGCTGGTGGTTTTGGTGCTATTTGGGGGCCATTCACTGTCAATATATCAACCTGTCTGTGTACTTTCTCTCTTTGTATTTACCAATATGACAATCATTGCATTTCCCTTTGTGCCCATTTAATAACCAACGCTACAAAATACAAAGAAAGGGAGAAAAATCAAGATGTTATAGGCTCTGAAAATCCCACTGGATGTTACTAATGTGCTTCATCTTATTTCATATTTCATTCACACCCTGAGTGTCAGTGACACCATTCATCTTATTCATATGGTATTCCTAATAAAAATGCTCATGCATTCATAATATAAATATTCTTTAGATCCTTGCTTCTTATCTTGGTTTCCACATATCCTAAGGAACATGTAATGAAGTGCCAGGAACCACAAGGTAAATCTGGGCACATCTTCCTCAGAGATGTGGGGGAGGGTGTAGTAGATAGTATACAAAGAAGACCATATTAAGTCCTTTTAACTCTGTGAGCACACACCTTTTCAATGTGATTTAGTTGCTTCTCCATCAGGAGATGGAGTATATTTTCCTATTCTTAGATTCTGGTCAGGGTTTGTGGCTTACTTAGACCCCTAGACTGTGGCAGAAGTGACATTTTCTGAGTGTGAGCCTGGGTCTCAAGGCTTTACTGTGTCCACCCTTGGAATCAGTGCTGCATCGTGGGGAAGTCTGGACTAGTCTCCTTGAGGATGAAAGACTATAGAGAGAGTAAAGTCCAGATGACAGCCAGCACCAACTGCCAGGCAGTGAGTAACGCCACCTTGGACCTTCCGTATCCAGTTGAGCTGCCAGACGACTGAAGCTGCGTGAGTCAAAACAGCCAAACCCCGGCCCCAAAAGCTGGCTCATGAGCAAAACAAAATGGTTATTTTTAAGCCAATGTATTTTGGTGTGGTTTGTCACACAGCCACAGGTAACATGGCTCTATTGTGGAGTACAAGGAAATATCTGCTTGACTTTTTAAAGCAGTAAATATTTCAAAGAAACTGTGACTTTAGTTCTTCTTCACGGTAGTTTCTATTTTATTTGCCAGTGGAGTCACTAGTCTGAAAAAGTTTGAGATAAATTTCATTATAAGAAAAACACCTCAATTGTAACTATTAACCAGGAACTTAAAACCTTGACCTTCCTGTTGCTCTTCTCCCTCATGCGAAAAACAGTGGGATTTTTCTAGTTTCCAGTCTTAAGTTTCTTATAGTAATTACAGTTCCTATACTTTCTAGTCTTTGGTTAAGAAAACATTTCAAAAAATTTCCTTTCAAACTTAGAAGTTTTTCTTCCATTTATTGAAGAAGAAATAGCAGAGGAGTGCTATAACAATTGCTAATTAGTTTAAGAATGAAATAACAATAGTTAATTCAAATTAATTTAAACGCAAGTGAAAAACAGTGGTTCACTTACCTTTTCACCTATACATTCATCCATGTATCTGTGCATGCAATCATCTGTTCTAATCACCCCCTGTTTACCCTTCTGGTGAGGGAGGGATTCTTGCTCTAGGATTATGGGAATGGCTGAATGCCCAACACCCAACAGTGAACAGATGAGATCAACAGCAGTTGGAATCGGTGTTCTGCCATGAGGACGTTAATTAGCCTTCTTTAGGAGGAAAGAACACAGAGAGGGTAAGGCCCAGATGAAAGCCAGCACCGACACCAGACAGGCAGATATACAGCATATATGCTGGCAGCCTAGTGGAAAAGTTCATCACATGTGACAGGGACTCCTCAGGGTAGCGCTCAGGAAAAGAGTTAGCAACCAGGGGCTATGTGAGGAAGGCTTTGTAGTAACAGGAGTGTGGGGTGCTTTCTGGTTTCTGCAGGAGGGTGTGATTGGTTTGTTTGAAAAAATTACTACTCAGGTATAAGCAGGAACTGAACCTGGTCCACTTGATAAGGAGTGTTGTTTGGTTAGGAGATCTTATCCAAAGGAGCAGAATGAGAAGGGGAATTTATGACTAGGCTGTTAGAGTCTCTTCCAATTTCACCAGATATGAAAGCATCATCAAAATTGATAACATTTACATTCTCCTGTCATACATTCTACTGGCTGCTCAAAATCATGTCACATTTGAAATCGTTTCATGTTTAAATGATGTTGTTTCTGTCATTTAAAAAATTATAACTAGAGTACCTGATTCCTTTTTTTCCCCTGGTGGATGAAAGAGCATGTGTCTTCTTCACGTTGTTGCTAATGTGTTCTAATATTGACACTTAATTTTAAATATTTCATCATACCATCCAGCAATGATTTAATACAAGCTACCATGTGCCAGTCACTTTGTTGGAAGTTGAAGGTAATTCAGATAAATAACATCATCTATGCATTCAAGAGACTTAAAATTTAATAGAAAAAGTCAAACATGTAAGTAAGTAATTGCTAAATGAGCTGTAGTACACATATAAATATAGGAAAAAAGTCATCAGTCTTACCTAGATAAGAATCATTTCCCTACCAAAGTACTTGTTTTCTGTGTCCTTTTATGGAATAGAGTAATAAAGAAAACCATAGCAGAAGCTCTCTTATAAGATATTCCTGATGAGAGATGTTTGGGTCATGGGGGTTGACCCCTCATGAATGGCCTGGTGCCCTCTCTGTGGCTTTGAGTGGTAATGCGTTCAGGTGATGGCAGGTTGTTTAAGGAAGCCCGGCACCTCGTCTCTGTCCTGTTCCCTCTCCTGCCATGTGACATGCTGGCTCCTTTTTTGCTTTCCATGAGTGGACGTTTCCTGAGGCCTCGCCAGAAGCAGATGCTGGTGCCATGCTTGTACAGCCTGTGGGACCACAAGCCAAATGAACCTCTTTTCTTTACAAAGTACCCACTCATGGGTATCCCTATATAGCCATGCAAAACAGACTCATACCATAGTTTAAAACAGTTAAAATAATTCAAAGTGGTTGCATCTAGGGGAGGGGAGAGCATGGTAGAAAGTGGGGGAGTTTTTTGGTATAGTTGATGCTATAGTGAGCTCGATTTGTGTGTTTAAGTTCAATAAGATACAAGTTAATAAGAAAAAAAATGTTTCTGAATGGGA
>PVKP010031108.1:0-27273 GCA_004027715.1 Plecturocebus donacophilus | reverse complement strand
TGTGTTCTCATTGTTCAACACCCACCTATGAGCGAGAACATGCAGTGTTTGATTTTCTGTTCTTGCATCAGTTTGCTGAGAATTACCAACCCAAATGCCCACTGATGATAGACTGGACAGGGAAAATGTGGCACATATACACCATGGAATACTATGCAGCCATAAAAAACGATGAGTTCATGTCCTTTGTAGGGACATGGATGAACCTGGAAGCCAAAAAATTTCTTCCCCAACTCTGGAACCAAAAATATAGTCTCTGTATTATACCCTATTAGCAATATAATTTTCTCTTTTTTATGTAGATATTTATTCCATCTGAATTTTACTTTTGAATGTGGTGTCAGAAAGGTACTCAAATCTATTTTTTTCTTATAATCAACTGATTTTGGTACTATTATTTAAAAATACTCCATCCCTTCACCTATGGCCTGTGATGCCAAATCTATGCTTTCCCTCTGACCACATATTAGTTGAAATTTTATTCCTTTATGCATCTTTTCATGCTTTCTTTGCAGGTTTATAACAATTATTTCTTTCTCCTTTAAAAATTAGTAGGAGGGAAGTCTCAGGATTTTTAATTGGTGATGCATGTGACTAATATACGATCACTGAACTTTTTCAATTACATTGCAATTCTCTAAAAGTTAAATCCTCTAAATGTTAAAATTAAACTCAGATCCATAATGCCTAAGTAGGAGGCACCCACATAACTGAGTCAGTTACATGTGTATATTGATTCCTTTCTTTAAGAAATATTTATTGAGTGCCTGTGATATGCCAGGCACTGACTGTCTAGGAATATGGATGTGAATATGACTGATGGTTCTCCTTTGCATTGCTATCGGTTTATCATTTATCAAACAGCTTTGCCATGTAAGGCTCTATGCTAACCATTTTCATTAGATATTAGCTGGGTCTGGAACAAAAGAAATAAAATAAAATAAAATAATGTGACCTACGGATGACAGATATTATGGGATCACCAGAATTTTTCAACTGAAGGATAGCACTAACTTGTGACAACATACAACTTGTAAGATATGAATTTTGCTATCTGCCAAGTAACATAACCACTAAGCTGTCATATTCTAAAGAGAAAATCAGGACTGATACCTACAAAGTATATGATAATTTATTATTGAGGAAACGTTTTATTTCTTAAGTTTTAGCAACAAATGTCTCATTCATAGGTTGTTTATTTCCTTTGACTGTCTATCCAGAGAAAAATCAGGAACTGTAGGTTAAATAAAAAACAATATTTCAAAACTAAAATAAATGGGCCATACACTAAAATTCATTGACTTCAGTCATAATACAGTTCTTGAATCCATGATTTGTTTGTATATATTTTTATATCTGTAAAAACATACCGTAAATTTCATCTTCTAAATGCCCATCTCACCACAGATTAGAGGCATAAAATAGAAGTGTAAAATTATAAAAACCACATCAATAACTAGAGGAAGATAACCAATATTAGGAGAGAGTTATACCTGACAGCATGGGAGGTGACTGGGAATGCAGCATTCAAAACACAAAAAAGCATGTTAAAGTATAGTCATACATTTAGCTATAGCTAATAATCCAGGCCCATTTTCTATAATAATGATTGTTGATGGTAGTTCCCCTCATGCTTAAAAAAGTGTAAATGTAGGATAAGTATCTCTGGTTAAAAAGACAGATACATTTGTTCTGTGTTTTAGAATGATTTATTCTAAAAAAAAATTTAGTTTTGAAGGAAAGAGTTATGTGTGTATTTATATATATGATACATATACCATATGTACAACATAATTATTTGATTTATATATAATGTATATAACATATATGTTATGTATAATATATATTTTTACATAAATTGAGGTTTATCTCGTTGTCAGGCAGTGTGATGGATTTTCAAAAAGATTATTTCATTAATTTTGATATATACCCAATAGAGTTTATGGTATTGCTTAATATGCTTACAGATAAAACTGTTTCAATAATTCGCTTCCGATCACACCACCAGACAGTGACTGAACTGTAACTGGGATCAGGTCTGCCATTTTTGTTGTAAGTGATGCAGTATAGAACATTGGCTAAGACTGCTTTCAAGTCAGAGGACCTTGATTTTGAATCTTAGGCTTGACATTACCTATTTGGCCATAAGAAATGACTTAGACTCTCTATGACAGAGCTTCCTCATATGAAAAATAGGAATGGTAACACCCAATCTAAGTGGTTATGAGGATTTGATGAGATAAAGTATGTAAGTAAACATTTTGCATAATGATTAGCACTCGGTAATCACACAATAAATGAAAATATTCCATGACTCTTAATTGGAGAGGCTTCTATCATTAGAGAATGCAAAGTTTAAAAACAGCTTAGCCTCTCAGAATTCAGAATAAATTGTCATGATATTTAGATTATAATTAATCTATAGCAAATAATAAATACTCATTTTGTTGTTGTAATAGTTGGCCACCGAATAAACTTAAGATGTTTTTCTAAGTCATCTGTTTTCTCAATCTCTAACAGTCTAATCCTTTTGTCTCTAAGCCCAGGAAACCATTCTTCAAAGTCTTACTAGCTATTGTCAAAGAAAGTAAGTGAATGTTTGTTAAGAGATCAGTATAAAACTGTCCCAACTAGCTGAGATAATCAAGTCATGTATCATAGGTAGCATTATGTAAATAACATATTATAGGCTAATTAGAAATAGTTTTAAAATACTAGAATTCACATTAAATTTGTATCATAATTTTGTTAAATAATAGATGCCTACAAGACAAACTGACTTTCTAACAATCAATATAAAAATAGATTTCTAATATTCTTTCTTCATGATTTCTTGCTCTTTTCTATTCATCAGAAAGAACCGAGAGTGGTCCTTAAAATACACAATAGTTCATTCGTCTGTCTATTTAAAACCCTCTGACGACCTCACATTACATGTAAAATAAAGCCTAATCTTCTTAAGGACCTACAAGGTGCTATATGAACTGGTTCTTGTCTCTGAATTCTTCTCTTTCCTTCTATTCTCTTCCTTGCTTACTCTGTAGCTAACAAGAGTTTTCTTAACAATCCTTGAACACGTCCAGCGCATTTAAAACCAACATCTTTCACCATGAGTGACATGGTTTGGCTGTGTCTTCACCCAAATCTCATCTTGAATTGTAGTTCCCGTAAACTCCACATGTCTGTTTCCCGTTCTACACAAGGATATCTCAATCAGATATTGAGTATAATAAACTTAGCAACATTTTTCTCCCATTTCTGCCCTAAATTATTCTCTATAGTCCTTCCCTTCACCATCTGTTGATGGCATCTTAGGCATAATCTATAAATTTTTGTTAATTCCAGATATCAGTTCTATAATTACTATGCTTGACTTTATTTTATCTGTTCTGTTCTTTTGGCATTCCTATTGAGCTATAGAATATATTGTTATAGACATTTAGAATACATAGTGACAGATACATAGACTTATAGTATGTACTAACCATAGTATTTTTAGACCATCTGTCCTTGTTTCATATATAACCATTCTTTATATATCCATCCATAAATTTTTTCCAACATATATCTATATTTATATCTATACCTAATATACACATTTGTTTAAATTCAACATGTGGGGTGTGTGTGTGTGTGTGTGTGTGAATATATCTTCATTTTCTCAAATGAATCTTTTTTATGACAATTTACTTTTGTTTCATAGGTGCAATGTTAACTTGGTTAATTTCACTTTTTCTAAAGTAATCTTCTGAGTGCTTTAGTACTATTTCCTTGTGTATGAGTACCTTGGCTTGTTATTTGTTGATGTGGTCTCCATGTTTCTCAGATAATTTGAAATCATTAACCTTGAGCTTTTCTTTGCATGCACAATTCCTTAACAACTGCTTACTGCTGTTTACTACAGAGTCCACCTAAGTGAGTGAGAAGAAAATTACTTCTAGAGTCATGTTCCTCACTTTTTCAATAAAATGAGAAATTGTTGGAACAATAACTTTTCATCTGGTCTTCTTTATCTTCTCTCACCTTTGCCTGGTTCAGACCTTTTACTGGATGGTCTTTATCTGTTACCTCTCTCTCACCCCAGCTTCCACACCTCTAGATTTAAGGATTTTTGAGATTGATCTCACTTTATTTGACATTCTTTTCCACAGACTTGTACACCTGCCATTTTTCTCTTAGTTTGAATATCACCTTCCTCAATATTAAGAGTACAGGGTTAAGATGCTATATAGTGTAAATAATCCAAGTTCATTTTGGGGTAGACAAGGAAAATAAAATATTGAATAATTAGAGAATTCATCCAGAGCTATAAAGATATCTGAGCCAGAAATAATGTTTCTTTGTTTCTTTCTTCAGACTGAGAAAACATGGTGCTTTTGTCTGTAAAAGAGTTTGGTATAACAACATCAATGCATGTGGGAATTTTTCCCTACTTCCCAAAGTACACAGTTTTAGTAAGTTATTCAGTGTTTACTGGATATCTACTCTGGTTAAAATATTGTCATACTAGAAGAAAAAAAGTCTATTGTTAGAAATCAATATAGACCCTAAGAATATTGGTTCTTTAAACAATAGGTTTAAGTAAATTCTTTATTAGAAAAACAGATTTTTTCATCTATAAATGTTAATTTCAATCTCACCTTTATATGATCTGAGAGAACAGATAATGACAACATTAAAAGGAGATGTTCCTTAGGTTTTACTTAAGCAAATACTGATAGAAAATATTTAAGTAAATAGAAAATGACTTGACCATTAGCATGATTGTATTTTAAATAGATCTTAATTTTAGAGACCACTGACCAATAAATAGCAAAATGTACCCGTGTAATTTATAAATTCTCTGACTTTCCTATGGTGAAGTAGAAAATTCACTTTGGTTCCCATATTTCAGTGTTTTACAGAGTTAATAAAATAATGACCTTCTCCACCCTTAATTTTAAGATCACAACTAGTGTAGAAGTTTCCGTTGAAATTGTTAAATTTTTTCTTTTTTTTTTGGTTCACTGGATATGATTTTTGGCCTGGTTTTGATGTTACTCATTTGTTTTTGGATCAACTTTTACCATGTGGCCGAGATTTTTTATGTCGTAATAATACTAAGTTGCAGCACTGCTTTTCTAAAAAGTAGAACTGAATGAAAATTAAATCTTAAAAAACACTATGTCTGCTCAATGTTAAACATCTGCCTTGTACTGACAAGGGCAGGACAGAGCATTTTTTGTAACTTAAGTCCTGAGTTGATCTGGTTTTTAAATAACTATTAGCTCTAAAATACAAGGGGCTGGGCATGTAAATGCAATTAATTTTATTTTAGTTTACAGCTAGAATTTTTAAAAAGTTAACTTTTTAAGAGAATTTTTAACTTCTTAGAGGAACATATTAGGGCTCAGCATGATGTTGAATTGTCCTGTTTAAATATTCTGTCTTTAATCAGCCTTTGGGCAAATTATGTGTTATCATTTTCCGCGAAGGTAGTTAACACAATCATTGCACTCTTATTTAAAAATGTGAATGAATTACTGATATATCATTGACGCCTTGCATTTATGTGGGAAGTTTGACTGAAAATGTAGGTGTTGCCATGAAATAGGTATTAATGTTGCAAAAATAAAATTTCCCCGTAAACTTGAGAACCCTCTTCGCCTTATTTCCTCCACCTCCCAGGGAGTGAAAAGTTGTTAGTTTGCTATCACTATGTAAATTTTAATCAGTACCCTGTTAGTATTAAATAGAATTCACATCAACTATAAACTGGTCTTTTAATTATAAATTTTTCTTTACATTAAAACAAAACATTATTTCCAAGTTAAAAAAGCATATAGAAGGAGACACACTATTTACCTAAAACAGAAATTCTGTTTTTGTTTTGTTTTTTTTTTGAGACAGGGTCTCACTCTGCCACCAAGGCTGGAGTGCAGTGGTGCAATCACAACTCACTGGAGCCTCAACTTCTCAGGCTCAAGCAGTACTCCCATCTCAGCCTCCCAAGTAGCTAGGACTACTGGCATGCAGCACCATGCCCAGCTACTTTTTAAACTTTTTGTAGAAGTAGGGTTTCCCTACGTTACCCAGGCTTACTTTTCTCTTTTGAGAATCTTTTATTGAATGCCTACTAGGTAAAATACAATATGGAACTAATGGAGGAAAGTTAAAAAATATACTGTGTGTTAGAGAATGCTGAAATCAAGGGAAATTTTAAATTGACAATACTGATTACTTTTTGGCAAAAATATCAATAGTCTGATGGTCTTACAAAAAGATATGATTACCTAGGAGGCCAGAGTTTTCAGTGGAAATAGCAATGAGTTTTAAAACCAACAGCAAAAAAAGAATGACCAGTGAAAGTAACCAAGCCAAAAAAAATTGAAGTTGAAGTGGTTTTCTCAAGGTGCACACCCATGAAATAGCTTTGTCATGATTTTATACTGGCAAATGTTTCATCAAGATCATAATGAGGTAAGAGGATAGACATTGCTTGAGAACTGCACTGATATCATCAGCCATTTTTCCTTTTAAATAGTCTAGTTTGGGAAAGTAATATTAGAGACCTTATAAATCCTCAGTTTAATATTTTAGTAAAGATTTGGCAATTACAGAATTTTATAAAATGACTCGAAAGGATCTGATTTATTTTTGTTTACTAATGACTTTTTTTTAAATAATAAAATTGAGATACTGTGAAATACTTTTCATTATATTGTTTCATGACAGCTCTATGAGATAGGCAAGTTTATCATCCATATTTTACAGTTTCAGAAACTGAAACAGATAAGTTAAGCAACATGACCAAGATGGCGCACTACTGAGGGTGAAGTGGGGAAGTGAACCGCACAACCTGTCTGAGACAATCCTCTATACCATGGCTCTACTGCCTTCCAGTGCCAGAGTTCATGGCAGCAGGAAGACTTGAGCAAGTAGGGCAGTTGATCTTTTGGAGGAAAGGGGACAGAAGAGGATTGTTTGACTTAGGGACAAACTAATGTAAATTGGCATAAGATCATGGAGGGAGTAGAATGTTCATGGTAAAAATTTTGAATCTAATTTTGTAGACAAGGAAAAGGCAGGCTTAGGCTATCTCTGAGCTGACAGAATGGCTTTATTCTAGGTTTGGAACTAGGTCTCTGGTAGTTCGTATCGGTCAATAGAAACTGTATCCAGGAATATGCAATGATTTCTTTATTGAATACTTCTACTAACAGTCAGATTTACTCTGTAAAATCGTATGTCCTTGAAGCCTGTATACGTATATTGATTTTAATTTAAAATTGTTAAAGAGAATACACCTACTTGAAAAAGCTTATCAGCTGCCAATTTTGTTCCAAAATAACAAAGTAAAATTTACATTTAAGTTTTGTCCTGTTTGCAAACCTTTCAGGTAGGGTTCTACACAAAATAAATAGAAAGCATCAAGCTACTAAAGGCTTCACTAAGCTGTAATTGAAAAACGTTTACGGCATTTGAAAGATATTTTAAAATGTACTTTGTAGTCCCAAGTGCCATGAATTAGAAATGTGAAAATAAAGAAAATAGAATGGCTTATAGAAAGTAAAGAGTATAAGCTTTTATTTTCTATATTTATGATTCTCTTTAAACAACAAATTCATTACCCTTTGTTACTTGGAAGGCTATATGTTTTATATTTCTAATGAAATAAATTATATTTAATATTAATAACAAATTTTCTCCAAAAAGGTTTAAATCTAGTTTACCCTGTAAATTTAATAAAAAGGAACTTATAAACATAGTTTGATCAAATTACAGCTAGAAAACTAGGGAAATAATGAAGAGATTCTAAAATCTCTAGTGTTAATATGCTTGTACTCATGATTGCAAATACTTATATGAATGTTTGAATAAGAAAACTGATGCAATTGCCTTAATTCCACATACTAATATCGTTACCTTTAATATTTTGCATACACTTGTTTAAATTGTTCAATATTTGAAAAAGAAAATATTAATATTAAATTATAAAAATAGTATGCAATTATGAACAAATTCCAAGTAATATAAAAAGCATGAAATGTAAGATTAATCACTAAAATATTCATTCATAGATAAGCACTCAATTTTTTGATGAGCAATTTCTGACATCTTTTTCTTCATAACGAGAAATAAGCATATATATGTTATATAAATAGAATCACTCTCTTAAACTGCTTTTTCATTCAACATTGCTATAAATATCAATTAAAGTGTTTTCATATAAAATGTCTTGCCTTGACAATATGTTACTTCAATAATCTTATATTGCTAGACATCATTGGATTTTCACAATTTTGATAATAAAAAGGGTGTTGCAATTAATATATTTAACTTAATTGTGGCAGTTCAATTAACTGTTAAGAAAAATATCCATAATGAAATTGCTGGGTCAAATAATATATATACAGTTTAAATTTGCATATTTAACATTTATAGATGTTCAAAAAACTCACATAAAAAGTAACAAGTTTTAAAAGCTGTTTTTTTTTTTTTAGGTTTGCAATGTGAAATATAATTAAGTTACAATATCCTAACAAGGACTTGGAAATGAGGTCTTTGAAATTAATGAATAATTCTATATTTATTCCTAGAAATTAACTTTGGGCAAGTGTTACTTTATACATTCTTAATTATTTTTTCTATTGCTTATTTTTTATTATAATTCAAGTAATAAAATACCTAGATAATTTTATAATTGTATATCTAATTGTGGTTTCATTTTTCAAATGAAATTTTAAAATTATTTTAAAAACTTCACAAAATGCTTAACATTTAACAATTATGTTTCAAAAATGAAAACGATCTTGAATATTCTTCTAGGTCATTTTTCCACAGATATGTTTTGTAATACTCTACTGAGATCAAATTCTATTTGCTAGATTTCAGTGTTTTAGGATCTCCTTTCACAGCTGCAAATGACAACCTCTCAGCTGCTTTGATGAGTTCATGGGAGTTCCCAAATGGTCTGATAAATCACTGTTCAGTCTGGATAAAATAAGGACTAAAATGTTCATTTGTAAGGATCCTGCAAAACAACTGAAACCATTTCTTGATTCTTACGAATATCTCATGTGTCCACTTCTTTTCAATTAACTCCCTGCTCAGACATATATATCCAAGTACAATTTGGTGAAGGGAAAGAGCATTATTATTACCTTTAGCTTCAGACATTATGCTCCAAACAAGATTCACCATTTAGTAGGTGAGTATCCTTGAAGGCTTTACTTTACCTTGCCTTAGTTTCCTCATTCACAGAAGGCAAATTAGAGCTACTTCCTAATAATAGTTAGCATTTACTTACCAAGTTACCATTTGAATTTGAGGCTAAACATTTTACTATCATTAGTTATTGTCGTAAACACAGTCTCCAAATACTCCACACTCTTTAAAATTAGTGAAGAAGCCACAGTGCTTTTATGTGGATCATACCTATATATAGTTAACACATTAGAAATTAGAACAAGACATTTAAAAAATAACTGTGCACTTATTTATTAAAGTAATTGTAATACACTTACTTTACGTGTATTACAGTAACAACTTAAAATATGTTGTTACATATTTTCATTAACAATAACTAGTATTTTAAAAACAAAACAGTGGCATTATATTTCATATTTGTAATTCTCTTTGATTTTAATAGAACTGGAATCTTCAACTGTTGTTGTCATTTGTCAATACATTGTTTTTATTAAAGTATATTAAGAAAATCCAGCCTCACACAATTATGTGGATACAAAGGAAAATAATATTTTAATTGTACTTTCTGATAATTGTGAACATTCTTCTATAATATTTGACAAAAACTAAATTAATGATAATTTCATAAAAATTAGTTGCATAGCATAATCTGAAACCATATCAGTGAACACCGATACTCTGTTACCTTAAAATATTTGTCTGCTTTTCACTTTTAATGCATCATTTACCCATGTGGATTTTGGAACATCATGCATTGGTCATTTGGACAATATTAGTTCACTGAATTAGGCAGATATTCTAAATGTTGATACATTTTGTTATAGACTATCAAATAAGAAAACCAACAATCAGTAATATCACTAATCTCAGCTGAAAAGTCTTTAAGTATTGGGAAGGGGTCAAGCTCACAGTAACAGATACAAATATACCAAAGTTTTAATTTTCACTTGAAAACTTAAATTTGAACAAATACTGTCTGTTCTTTGCATTTAAGACTCCTTCATTTCTGAGAAAATATCTGCCATATATCCGAGTTTAAGTAACCATAGTCTATCAGTCAGTCATTCTTCCAAATAATACTAGTGTTCAAGGAAGAAAATAGCTGGTGTGGTTCACAAATCAAGTGTAAATTTATTTTCCTTTAGAAAACAATGATATAAGAATATGCAAACTGCTTTATATGTGTACTTCCCATTTCTTCATTTAATTTTCTAATTACTTTGACACAGAGAATATAAAATGAATAAGATATTTTACATATACATATATTCTGGCTTGTATTTAATCTTTGATATTTTTGTGGGGTTATTACATACCAGTGATATAAACTATGTTAAGAGCAGAATCTTACACAATTATATTAATTCTAACTCTTTACCTTCGTGGTGGTGGGAATTTACACTTTGTAAACTTCTTGAGTCTCAGTTTTGTCAACTAGAGATGATTAAATATATGTGCAGATAGACAGGAAGGTAGTTAAAGATAAGATGGCCTGCATCATACAGTTGTTGTGAGGATTAAATGAATATATAACATTCTCAGCGCAGAAAGCATTCAATATATGGTATTAAAATAACAAGATTAAAACTTATTTGCCCAAAGGCTGACCCCATGATTCAAGGTTCTTTTCCAAGTGCTGGGACATCTTCTATTATGGTTTGTATGGCAACAGAAACATACAAAGACAATTCCTTATTTCAGGTTGCTTAATGATCTTCTGTCTACCAATCTGAGTTTCTTCTTTTCTAAAATGAGTTTGGTTTTGAGTGTAAAATTAGACCTTCCCTTATCATTTGGATCATCATATCACATTTCTCATAGGAGAGAAATGCACTTTCAAATGCCTAAGTATAACTGAAACTTATTTTGAGTCCATTAGGCATGATACTTGTCTGCTGAGGTTTTTGCAAATAGCTCATTCAAGTTATCTACAACATAATCTCTCATGTGAGATTCCTCTTTTTTTGTCTGTTTTCTTCTTTTTCCCTATCAGATACTCCTGTAGTTATTCTTATTGCCTTTAAGTAGCAAAGTCTATTATCCCTTTAAACTCTCTGACATCCAAAGTTACTTCAAATTGTACGTAGACATATATAGACTTTTTAGATTGAGTTTTTCCATCGAATTGTGTTATAGTAGATGCTTTTTATTTTTCATAGTATAATGTATTTTAATGGCTCCTGGTATTTAGCATAATGAAATTAAAATAATAATGACAGTAACAAAATATTTTAAAGGTGGCTATGGTGATAATAATTACAGTCATATGAATCACTACAAAGTGTAAAGTGGTATTCTGGGAGTTTTAAATGCATGATTCAATTTAATACTTACAATAAAGCTTTGAGATCTGTAATGATATTGCCCGTATTTCATAGATGAAAAAGCTAAGACTGAGCAGTTACATGACTTATGAAATGTCCAGGCAGCTGACGCTGCCAAGAATCCACACAGGTTTGTCTGATATCAACAACCACTCACTACAGTGTCTAACATAAATGCATGAATTGCATGCTCTGTGTGTGTGTGTGTGTGTGTGTGTGTGTGTGTGTGTGTGTGTGTGTCTGTGTGTGTGTGTGTCTATGCATCTGCACCCAGTTTAAAGATACTACCCAGGGTGTTGATTTACCGGGAACATGATCTGGGGTGAGGCAGTATAATTTCTTTCTTGGTTTGTGCTCACCCAGATTTGATGTTTTTGGAAACTGTGTCTGAGCATTTTTCTGAAGCCACAGTGCATTAAAAGATTAAATATCCATGAAGCCCAAAAAGAATCTGGTGCATATTACAAACAAAGCACCTACTACCAGCTTCTTCCAGGAGCTACCTGCAGATGCACTTTCCTTCAGCTTTCATGGTGTTTATTCCATTTTTAATGCATTAGAGAGAAATTAAGTTAGGAGTATGAGAAGAATAAATTATGAACAACGAAAACAATTCTGGTGAGAATTTTAGCTCCATAATGTTCATATGTTAGGGATCAAACTTCTTCTTCCTAAAAATTATCAATATTTTTATATTTTATACTTTCCATTCTGGAGAGTGATAGACATAAATGTAACAAATACAATAATAACAGCTAATATTTAGTAAGTGCTTAGTGTGTATCATTTTGCATTCTATTTTTTATACATGGATTAATCCTTTTAATCCAGAAAGCAACCCTATGAGGGTTATTACTATTATTACTGTTACCCCTTTTTAAAGAAGGGACATATGAGGCAACTGATGGCTAATTAATTTTCCTAAGGTACCATAGCTCATAAGTAGCACAACTGGCCTCTGAATGTAGCAAATTAGATCCATGAGTGTGGGAACAATGCTATGCTCATTATTTTGAGTGGCTTGTTGAAGAGTTTACTAAACTGGTCATGTAGAAAGACTAATGAGTGAGATAAAGAAACAACTATCAGTATCAGAACTAAAAAGCGATTACCAATATCAGGAATAAAAAAGAACTCACAAATATTAAAAGAGCATTGAGAAAACATTATTACCAATTTACTTCAATAGACTTGAGAATTATGTAAAAACAATAAATTCTTGAAAAATGTAACTATGAAAAACAACGGAATAAATAATTAAAATGCCTCTATATATCAAATAAATTGATTCTGTTGTTAAAACCTTTTCCATAAACTCCAGGTCCAGAGAGCTTCACTGGTAAATTCTTCCTGATACTCAGGAGGAAATTACACCAATTTTACAAAGATTATCTGAGAGAACAAATGATGACAACAACAAAGACAGTAACATTTCTCAACTCTTTATTTTACTTTTTTTTATTGTTTGAGACAGAGTCTCACTCTGTTGCCAGACTGGAGTGCAGTGGCGCCATCTCCGCTGACTGCAACCTCCGTCTCCTGGGTTCAAATGATTCTCCTTCCTTAGCCTCCCAAGTAGCTGGGACTACAGGCACATGCCACCACACCAAGCTAATTTTTGTATTTTTAGTAGAGACGGGGTTTCATCACTTTGGCCATGATGGTCTCGATTTCCTGACCCCATGATCTGCCTGCCTTGGTCTCCCAAACTGCGGGGATTACAGGCATGAGCCACAGTGCCTCGCCACATTTCTCAACTCTTGATGTAGACAGCATAACCTTGATGTCAGCATAAAACAAGGACATTACAATATAGGAAAATTACAGACCAATTTCTTCAGTGATCATAGATGAAACAATCTTAAACATATTGCATCTTTAAACATATTGCCATATTAGAAAATTATACTATATCAAGCAAGCACATTTTAACATTTGCAAATCTGTTATGATAATTCACTATGTTAACATAAAATTCACCGTGTTAACCTAACAAGGAAGAAAATTCAACACACACTTAGTTAAAAAAATCTTTGCAAACTAGAAATAAAAGGGAAGTGATGAACAGCATCTGCAGAAAACTTTGTAGCCAGCATTAAACGTATCATTCATTATTGAAAACTTTCCACCTAAGGTTGGAGAAAAAGATTGATAATTTATAATATCACCTTTCTTCATTATACTAGAGAAAAACTATATAAAGATTGAAAATGAAGCAATAGTTTTAATTGGTTGCAGACAAGTATTGTGTACCTGGAAAATCTAAAGTAATTTCAAAACTATATTAGAATTAGTAAGTAAATTTAGTAAAGTAGCAGAATGTAATAACAATATAAAACACTTCAATTTCTATAAACCAACAATATACAGAAAATAAAATAGAGACTAATACATAGTTGAAATTTTAAAAATGATGCACAAGATTTCTACAATCAATGTTATAACATCTTATTGAAATAAATTTAAGAACATCTACATATATCTGGAAATGTACCACATCCTTATATTTTATATTGTAGACTACAAGACTCTGTTGTCAATTATAAATTTATCTATAATTTTAATTTAGTCCTAATGTAAATTTAATCTGCTGAATCTAAAATGTGCATTAAATTGAAAAGATCAAGTAACTGAGAAGGAAATCTGGAGAATTTATAACACCAATTATTAAGACATGTTACAAATCTATAGTAAATAAGATTTGTGATATTGGGGAAAATGTCAACCAATAGGATAGTCACACGGAGTAGAGAGTTCAAAAACAGATGTATTATGTGCACTTATCTAATGTATGACAAAACTGTTACTGTAGTACAGTGGAAAAAAGGATTTTTTTCTTTCAATAAAGGGTTCTTTGTCAACTAGACATACTTAAAAACGAAGAAGAAAGTGTCTTGGTTCCCATCTCACCCAATTTAACAAAAATTATTTCAAGATGAATTATAGTTTCGAATGTGAAATGTACATTATAAAGCTTTTAGGAAACCAGAGGACTATGATATTTAGGGAGGAAAAGATGAGAACAAAAAATCCAACCATAAATGATTTTTTTAAAAAATTACATTGATTTACAATATAATTGAAGAGTTCTGTTTCTCAAAAGATAGTGAAATAACAGACAAGAAAAATAAGATATTTGCCAAATCTATTCTACAAAGACTGGGATCCAGAATACATGATTAAAAAAAAAATCAGTTTCTATAAATCAATGAGAAAATTTGAATATTTCAACTTAAAAATGGGCAACAGATTAAAATAGACACATTAAAAAAAGATAGCTAAAAAGTTAACTAACATATTAAAAAGTGCTGAACTTCAGTATCCATAAAAGTAATAAAAACTAAAACCACATGTAATATACTACTACATATTGAAATGGTGTGATTCAACTGGGGTAAATACTCAAGAATCGTTGTCTCATGGCCACAGAAAACTAGAATGCAAACACACAGGAGTGAGGTTAAGAGCTGAAGTTCAACAGGGGAAAGAAGGAGAATAGCTCTCTGCTACAGAGTGGGGTCCTGGAAAAATGGGTTGCTGGTTCCATGGTGAAATGCAGGGGTATTTATAGATGAGCTTGAGGAGGTGGTGTCTGATTTAGATAGGGTGTGAAAGATTGGTCAGACCAAGCATGCTATTTGCATAAGGCATGAAAAACTGGTTAGGACTAGGTGTGCCATTTGCACAGGGTGCACATTTTTGGCTGCCCCAACCCTAATCTTTTATTATGCAGATGGCACCATGTTGCCCATTTCTTTACTATAAACATGATAATGAAAAAAGGGAACATGAACCTCCATATTGAACATGACTGGCCTTTAGGTTGCCCTTTTCCATTGGTACAGCTGCCAGCATTTCCCTGTGCAAACTCCCAGCTTGCTTATCTATGTTTCCAGCTCAATTTTCTAGGCTGCTCTTTGTTAGAAAAGAAATGATTTAGGGGCTGCTTTTGTTAAAAGGGAAGCTTTGCTGAGAACTCTTTTACCCTCACTATCTTGCCTAAATAATGTCTTTCTAGCTCCTGTATCAATATCCTCAAGACAAAGTTTTAAAAAATATATAGAAAAGACCTATTGTTGAATAGAATGCAGAGTGCCTAGAAATCTAATATGCTATTCTGGAAAATTCATAGTAGTGAAAAGAATTTAGAACACTGATAATATTGTTTATGTTAAACATAGCCATAATGACCCAGTGACTCCACAGAATGTGGAACAATACTTAGAAATATGTACACAGGCTTATCAAAATACGTGTACAAGACTGTTTATGACAAACTACTAATAGTAGCCCTCAGGTGGAAAAAAGGAAACCTAAATATCACCATTACTAAGTTCTTGTACTGTTCAGTAATGAGAATGAGTAAGCTATGGCTATATAGAAAAATATAAGCTAAATTTACAAAGAGGCAAGACAGAAAATAATACATACTGTGTGACTCAATGTATACAAACTTGAAAACTAGGTATAATTAAAATAGATCTTTTTTTTTTTTTGAGACAGAGTTTCACTCTATCACCCAGGCTGGAGTGCAATGGCGCAGTCTCAGCTCACTACAACCTCTGCCTCCTTGGTTCAAGCAATTCTCCTGTCTCAGCCTCCTGAGTAGCTGGGATTACAGGTGCATGCCACCATGCCCAGCTAATCTTTTTTTTTTCCTTTATTTTTGTAATTCTAGTAAAGACAAGGTTTCACCATGTTGGCCAGGCTGGTCTCTAACTACTGACTTCAAGTGATCCACCCCCTTCCACCTACCAAAGTGCTGGGATTACAGATATAAGCCACTGTGCCCAGCCTAAATAGTAAATCTTTAATAAAGTTTTCCTAAAATAGGAGGATATTACTTACAAAGTCATATAGAGTAAGTGGCACTTGAGTTTAAATTTGAAATCTGAGTACAAGTTAATTAAATAAAATTGAGAGGGAGGACATTTTTGAGAGAAGGAATGACATATTTTGCAAGTAGAGGTATTGACTGCCTTTTTTCTGGACTATCTTTTCAAGGATGCTTATATGATACATAGTCCTGGTAGATAGAGACAGTATTTCCTCTCTGAACAAAGGGTAGGTGTGCTTAACGCCCATTAAAATACTTTGTTTTCGAAGTTTCTTTCCTGTAATGCAGCCCACTGCATATGCAAACATCATTCTTTGCATCTTTCTGTGACCCTCTTTGGGTTTTTCTTGTAAGAATTGAGGCTTAAGAACGTGACACTAAAATAATGATATTGCCATTGCTGTGAGTAAAAAATTGTCCTTATTGTCTGACCCAGGAGTCTCATGTCTTTTACCAGCACCCATGAAACTGTGAGGGACTAATTTATTAGCTTGCAAATAGGATACAATTGCAGGCTCGTCATGTTCTAGACGATTAATAATTGCTGCCATCTTATATTTTGACTGAAAACAAAATTTTGCCTTATATTAGTATTTGAGAATATTGTATTTTTGAGTTTATGTGCATGACTAAAAATTGCATTTATTGTTTATAATCGTTAATTCATTAAAGTTTTACTTTCTGACTCTAAATAAATGAATATTTTAAGAAAATATAAGCATATTTTCAGAGCACTAAAAGCAACATAGTTTAGAATTAAATATGCTGAGAAGCATGTAAATAATGATGAAAGAGTTTTGTTATAGCAGCTATCTTTGAGTGAAATAATACAAAAGAGGCTTACATCTGTTATCAATATTTTTAACCTAATCAGAAAAATATATGCTTCTAATCTCATATATGTTAAAATGAATAAATATTAATACTCTTACATAATGAGAAGGATGTCATCTCTTATTTTTATTTGATAATTATAAATAGTTAATTAATTTTAAACAATTATATAACTCATTTTGACCAAGATATATTTGTTAAATGTATAGTTAGGCAAAGGTTATTTGTTAAACAGGACTAACAATTTTTTTTCTTAAAACACTATAGCGTAATTCATTTGGAAAGTCTGAGGTTTATGTGATTTCATAATTCAGTAGTATCCCACAATGGTTAACAATAGTCAGTTGAATGCAAATAGACAGATACTTCATAAGTAGTGAAAGAAAATTATAATGAAATGTGTTAAGTAGACAACAACCTCAAATATTTTGAAACAAGAATGTTCACATTATTTTAATCTACTTTTGGATTAAAAAGAAAAAAGAAATGATTCTAAATGAGAGGCTCTGTGAGCTGGAAATGACTTGAATATTTTAAAGGTTTTTTTTAAAAAACACATGACATCTCATATGTGGCCCACAAGGCCTAGGATATTTACTAATTGGTATATACAGAAAATGTTTGCTTACCTCCATCAAACAGTGTTAAGATCATTACTATGAACATCAGTAAAACTTTGTTAGTATTCTAGAGCTGTCACTGACTCGCCTAGAAAACTTGCAGACAACAGCCTGACCATATGTGGCCGTGACTGGGAAGCACACTGAACTAAAGCTAAGTGTGTCCCCTATTCAACTTCCTCTTGATGATCTCAAGCATTCCTGCAATCATTCTGACAACATTCTACACCAGGTGAAGTGTGAGGAAGATTAAGTGGGAATGAAAAGACATGGCCCTCTTAAGTAATTACAGTAAAAGTCACTTCTGTGAGTTTTCTAAAACCGTGTGGTTATGTGAACCCACTGCATGGTCATGTGAATACACTGCTGACCCTCTTCCAGGGCTAGGAAAGGACCTACTCAAATGAGCACTACTGAAACTTAAGTTTTATTTGCTTGCTGTTTCATGATTCACACACCCTGTGTGCATGCACATGCACACACATATACACACACAGAAACGAATTGCACAGGTATAAACAATAGTTTTGTGCTTACGTATTATTTTGCTGTAATGAAACTCAGACTGGTAAATTATTATCTATAATAAGTGAATAAAAGGCTATCACCTTTAAATTAATTCTTTAATTGAGTGATTCTTTACAATCAGTCTGTAATTTCAAATTTATTTCTAGTTTGGAGAAGTGGAATGAAAGAAGAAAAGAGGAAAATTTCCTGAAGTATCAGCCAGGATCTGGGTTTCTGTACAACACTAGCTATGGAGCTAACTGGCTGTGTGCCCAATAAAACAAAATGGGTGACTTTTAATGGCCTGAAGCTCTCTTGGAAGTGGCCATTAAGAACAGTCCCTTTTGCAAGTCCCATTTGCCTATGTTTCCAACTCTCTTTGGAACCCAGCCCATCGGAACTCTGTCAAGTATGAACATGCCGTGGTTTTAGAGAAATGTGGCCCAAAGTGAATCAGCTCCACAAAGAGATTATTCTAAAAGCCCAAGAATGTCTTTTCCCCTAATGAGTGTTAGTGGAGCAGTTGATGTGAAAGTTAAGGTAAGGTAAGCCAGTCAATAAAATATGTAATTCAAGAGGCATGTGTTTCAATGCTACTTCTGCAGCTATCAGCTTGGGGAAAGTTGAGTGAGTCACTTAACCTTTCTAAGCTTCAGTTTCTTTATTTTATATTTGTTATCACTAAGATCTTTGTGGCCATAAAGTTTCATTTTTCATACTGTGGAATCTCTGTTAACTGTCTTTACTTATAAAGGAAAATCAAATATTATTATTCTCTACTTGCAGTCTCTGTGTGCTATTGAAAAATGTAGTTTCAAGGTTAAAATAACAGGCGTCTTGCAGTTTTTTAACCATTGTGGTTAAATACGTAATTGGTAAAATGAAAATTAATATCTATTTCACAATTCGTTGAAATATAACGAAGCAAACTCAGTAAGCTTAGCTTAGTCTCTTCTGAAACCTTTAACTTTCTGCATTCACATCAGTCCTACAGGGTGGGTACTGCCCTTGAGGAGGAAGCCAGCAGTTTGGAGACTAAATTACATTATGGGTTATGGTATTAGGAATGCAATTATGGTCATGCATATAAATCATTTCTTGTGATCTGCCTTTTATCAGTATTGCATGCGATACTCCTACAATCAACCCCACATGCATGTTGATTTGTGTACCTTTTTTTTTTGTTGCTTTGTTTTGTTTTTTTTTGAGATGGTGTCTTGCTCTATCGCCCAGGCTGGAGTGCAGTGGTGTGATCTCGGCTCACTGCAATCTCCGCCTCCCAGGTTCAAGTGATTCTCCGGCCACAGCCTCCCGAGTAGCTGAGACTACAGGAGCATGCCACCAGGCTCTGCTAATTTTTTTTTTTTTTTTTTTTTTTTTTTTTTTTTTTGTATTTTTAGTAGAGATGGGGTTTCACCGTGTTAGCCAGGATGGTCTCCATCTCCGGACCTCGTGATTCGCCCGTGTCGGCCTTCCAAAGTGCCAAGATTACAGGCATGAGCCACCTCGTCCAGCCTCGTGTGCCCTTTCAACTATTTCTGTACTTGGTAGGAAAAACATAAAGGTAATTGATCAACCACTTAAAATCAAAACGGATATTCAGTTGTTATTTTTACTTTTTTTTTCTATTCAAGGCTTCAAAAGACATTAATAAACACGCTCTATTATTGGTATAAAATATTGTATACCAAATTTTGGAGAAATCTATTAAAAAATTCAAGAGAACAATACAAAACTCTACATTTAGACTTTTTTCATTAACATAAAATATACTTGGCTACAGTCATTTCTGTTACAATAGACTTTTTAATGTGAATGTAAACAATTATATATTAAATTAATATAAAAATGTTCTTGTCACAGTTTTATGAGTTATTGATGATCACCACATGAAGCAGAATCAGCTAATTGATATTATTTCAAGTTAAGTTAAAAATGAGGGTAGGTTAGTGCAGTATTATTTTGTGATTTTTTTCCTCCTGCATATTTAGGAAAATTACCTTTCCCCTTATGCATAAAAAATTGATTTGGTGAGATTTAAGATATAATTGAAAATCATAAAACGTGGATGAATTTGGTTTGATGGTCTTAGAGGATACCTCTGATTCTCAGTAAGTTTATTACTGGTATTTTCTGATGAACCCTGAATATAAACAAGTGTCTATATAAAAAAGAAAGCATCAAAATATATTTTTTGTTCTTGTAAGTCTTCACCAATCTGTGTAGTATTTTTTACAAGAACATTTTCTGTGTAGCATGAAAACATAGCATGATGGCTTCCTTGTGTTATTTCCCATTTTGTCAGAAGAGTCAAGTAACTGCCAAGACCACATCGGTGGGCTTATGAAGGGTGATATCCCACACTCCCCACCCATAGTGAGTCATTCAATGGTGAGGTTCATAAAGGGTGGAAAAAGTCGCAGAGTTCTGAGGCCTCTTGAAAGCAAACATACTTTGAAAGTGCAAGTCTGTTGTCCTACACATGATCCTAAATTTGCAAGGATTCAGTGACATGTGGTTAAGACATCTTGAACTCATTATTGGAAAACTTGAAAAAAATTAGAATGGTTTCTGCTAATACTATTTTTTAAAAAAACTATGATTGAATACATGATTGCCTGTGTTTGTATAGCCATTTAATTTTGGTAATTTTTTTTAAGTAGTTTAAAAGAGAAAACATAGATTCTATTTTACAATAGGAATGTAAAATTCCTAAGGGCTCTATACCCTATGAACTTTACATGCACTGAAATTCCATCTAGAGAAATGGCATTTAGGAGAAAATGTCAAGTGCACAAATGTTTCCTTTTGTCTTTTTCTCATTCTGTGTATTTCTTGTGTGTGTGTGTAATTTCTGCTATAAATCAGAAACTGTGATAATCTGCAAAATAGCAGGAGAGAAATGAATTTAATTTCAAGCCATTTTAAGGTTTAATTCTCCATAACATGAGGGAAAAAAGTACTAATTACTTTGGAAGATTAATATATTTAATAGAGCAAAGGCTCATTTTAATTAAAATATATGAGAACTGGGATAAGAAGGATTGTTCTTTTCAAATGTACATTCATCATTTACTAAGATAGTTCATATTATGAACCACAAAATAAATCTCAATAAACTACAAGCTTTCAGGAACTTTTATATATTTAAATGTAATATGAACATATGATGTTAAAAGAAAATACATAATGTTCTCTAAACACAGTGGCATTAAATAGAAATCAGTAGCAGAAAAATACCTGGAAAATCCTCAAATATTTAAAAATTAATTTGTGTATGTAAGAAATCAAAAGAAAAATTGGAAAATGTTTAGAATTGAATAAAAATAGAAATACAGTGTCTTAGTTTGCTCTCTGCTGCTATAATAGAATATCTGAGACCTAGGTAATTTATAATTAACAGAAATTTATTGGCATACAGTCATGAAGGCTAGGAAATCCAACGTCAAGGTGTGGACGTCTTACAAAAGCCTTGCTGTGCCATGCCATAGCAGAAGACAAGAGGGTGAGAGACAGAGCGAGAAAGGGAGAGAGAAAGCAGAAAAGGGCTCAATCTTACATTTTTATGACCAATCAACTCTCATAATAAACCTACTTCTGTATAACTATTAATTCATTTATGAGGAAAATGATCTCATGGACCAATCACCACTCAAAAATCACAATGGCAACCAAATTTTAACGTGAGTTTTGGAGGAAACAAACATCCAACCATAGCACATAGCATATCAGAATGTGGGCAAAACAACTAAAGCAGTATTTAGGGACAGTTTTGCCCTAATATAAATATTTATATTATTACATAAAATATTAATGTAAATACATATTAGGAAAATAAGGCCCAAATCAATGACCTCAACATCTACCTTAAGAAACTGGAGACAGAAGGAAAAGTTAATCTAAAGTAAAAAAAAAAATATAATACAGAAGAGTGAAATGATAAAATAGAAAAATAAAAAATAAAATTAATAACAAAAACAAGTCTTCGAAAAAAACAATAAATTTATACATTTTAGCCAAATTTATAAACTTGTGTCTTCATAGATAAAAAATGAATACACAAAAATATGGTTATCAAGAATGAGAATCTACAGTATAAATATATCAAGAGGATAATAATGGACTATTATCAATAATTTTATGTCGATAAATTTTAAAAGTTAGATGACATGAACAAATTCATTGAAAGACATAAACTACCAAAGCTTATCCATGAAGGAATATCAAATGTAGATAGACTATATCTATATTTAATATTAAATTTTAGTTTAAAATATTTTTATAAAGGAAATTCCAGACCTAAATGATGAACTGAGTCAAGTACTTAAATAAGAAATAAAAATAATTTCACATTAACTCTTGCAGATAATTGAAAAGAATAGAATATGTTGAAATTTATTCTACTAATCTTGCATAGTCTCATAGTAACAGCAGACTAGGACATTACAAGAAAAATAAAAATACAGATAAATACACCTCGTAAACTTAGTTGCAAAAATTATAAGAAAATACAATGTGCAAGCCAAATTCAACAATGTGCAAACTCATATTACATTATGTGTGAGTGAAGTTTATTTAAAAATGCAAAGTTAGTTTGACATATGAGAGATAATCTATGTAGCATATCATAATAACCAACTAAAACAGGTAAAACCATATGATTATTTTAATAGAAATTGAGAAGACATTTGACAAAAATGCAACATCCTTTTCTGTTAAAAACTTCCAGCAAACTGCAAGTTTTTAAGTTCACAAGAAGGGAAAGAAAGGAGCTTCCTTAAGCTTGTAAAACATGTATACAAGAAACATATAGCAAGCGTCATCTTACTCATTGGACTGGCTGTTCTTACCACTTCTATAGGACATTATAATGGAATTTTTATCTATTAAAAAATAGGAAAAAAATAAAATAATCTTAATGGAAAGGAAGAATTAAAACTCCCTTCATTTTCAGAGAAAATTTTAAGCCAATATCCTTGATGAACACCAATGCAAAAATCCTGAACAGAATACTAGGAAACAGAATACAGTAGTACACTAAAAAGCTTATCCATCGTGATCAAGTTGGCTTTATCCTTGGGATGAAAGGTTGGTTCATACACAAATCAATAAATATGATTCATTAATAAACAGAGCTAAGGACAAAAACCATATGATATCTCAGTAGATGCAGAAAGGCCTTTCAGTAAAATTCAGCACTGCTTCATATTTAAAACTCTTAATCAACTAAGTATTGAAGGAACATAGTTCAAAATAAGAGCCATCTATCACAAACTTACAGCCAACATCATACTAAATGGGCAAAAGCTGAAAGCATTCCCCTTGAAGACAGAGACAAGGCTGGGCACTATGGCTCACGCCTTTAATCCCAGCACTTTGGGAGGTTGATGGGGGACGATCACCAGGTCAGGAGTTCAAGACCAGCCTGGCCAAGATGGTGAAACCCTGTCTATACTAGTAATACAAAAACTTAGCTGGGTGTGGTGGTGGGCGCCTGTAATCTCAGTTACTCGGGAGGCTGAGGCAGAGAATTGCTTGAACCTGGGAGGCGGAGGTTGCAGTGAGCCGAGATCTCACCACTACACTCCAGCCTGGGCTACAGAGCAAGACGTTGTCTAAAAAAAAAAAGAAAAAAAAGAAAGAAAGAAAGGAAAAAAGAAATCTAGCAACATGGTGTTGGAAGTTCTGGCCAGGGCAATCAGGCAAGAGAAAGAAATAAAGGACATCCATATGGGAAGAGAGGAAATCAAACTATGCCTCTTAGCAGACAAGATGATTCTATACCTAGAAAACCCCATAGTTTCAGCCCAAAGGCTCCTTAAACTGATATCAACTTCAGCAGAATCTCCAGATACAAAATCAATGCACAAAAATCACTAGCATTCCTATACACCAACAATGGTCAAGCCCAGAGCCAAATCAGAAACACAATCCCATTCACAACTGGTATGAAAAGAAAAAAACAAAAAACAAAAAAACAAACAAACTAGGAATACAGCTAACCAGTGTTGGAAAAGATCTCTATAATGAGAACTATGAATTGGAAGACAACCTAGTGAATACCATTCTGGTTTAGGAAAGGGGAACGATTTCATGACAAAGACACTGAAAGCAATTGCAACAAAAGCAAAAATTGACAAATGGGATCTAATTAAACTAGAGGGCTTCTGCAAAGAAAAAGACACTATCAACAGAGTAAAAGGACAACGTGCATCATGGGAGAAATTTTTTGTAAGCTATTCATCTGACAAGAGTCTAATAACTAGCATCTATAAGGAACTTAAATAACTTTACCAGAAAATAACAAACAATACCACTACAAAGTGGGCAGAGGACATGAACAGATGACTTTTCAAAAGCAGACATGTATGCAGCCAGTAAGCATATGAAAAAATGTTCAACATCACTGATCATTAGAGAAAGGCAAATCAAAACCACAGTGAGGTACCATCTCACACCAGTCAGAATGGCTATTATTAAAAAGTCAAAAGGTAACAGATGCTGGTACAGTTGCATAGTAAAAGAAATGCTTATACACTGTTGGTAGGAGCATACATTAATTCAACCATTGTCATAGGCAGGGTGGCGATTCATCAAAGAGCTAAAATCTGAACGAGCATTTGACCCAGCAATCCCTTTCCTGGGTATATACCCAAAGGAATATAAATTGTACTATTATACAGACACATGCACATGATGTTCATTGCAACACTATTTACAATAGCAATGATCTGTAATTAACCTAAATGCCCTTCAATGGTACACTGGATAAAGAAAATGTGATACGTATACACCATGAATACTACGAAGCTATAAAAGAAGAATGAAATCATCTCCTTTACAGGAACATGTATGGAGCTGGAGGCCAATATCCTTAGCAAACCAGTGCTGGAAGAGAAAACCAAGTATCGCATGTTCTGCCTTATGTGTAAGCGGGAGCTAAATGATGAGGATGCATGAACATAAAGAGGGGAAAAACACATGCTGGGGCATACCTGAGGCAGAGGCTGGAAGATGGGAGGAACCAGGAAAAATAACTGATGGGTACTAGGCTTAATTTCTGGGTGACAAAATATTCTGTGCAAGAAATCCCCATGACATGTTTGCCTATAAAATAAACCTGTACTTGTACTCCTGGGCTTAAAGATTTAAGAAAAGAAGGATTATGTAGAAAACCCAAAGGAATCTATAAAATGTCTACTAGAGCTAAAGTGATTTTAATAAAATTGTGATACACAAATTCAAATGTCGGTCTATATATTAATTAAAAAAACCAATACTAACATTAAAAATGTAAAACACTACTGAAATATATTGAAAAATATAAACTACTGGGACTCCATGTTTTGGTCCCCTTCCACACTCTCTCGTGGAAGCCTGTCTTCCCTTCCTAAACTCCATCTCTCTCTCTATTCCCTAACACTCCCATGGAAGCTGCTTTCCTCTCCTGGATTCCATCTTTCTGGATTCTCTCACTCAGTGTGAGAGTTATCTGTTTCGTTCTCTCTCCTTCTCCTGTTTATCTCTCTTTAAATAAATCACTTTCTAAAAATAAAAAAAAATTATATGAACTATTTAGGGAGAAATGTATTATACAAATACCTGAATGTGATGAGGAGAATGAATTGAAGCTGGAAAACACACTTCAGGATATAATCCAGAAAAACTTCCCAAACCTAGCAAGGAAGGCCAACACTCAAATCCAGGAAATACAGAGAACACCACAAAGATATTCCTCAAGAAGAGCAACCCCAAGGCGCATAACTGTTAGATTCACCAGGGTTGAAATGAAGGAAAAAATGCTAAGGGCAGCCAAAGAGAAAGGTCAGGTTACCCACAAAAGGAAGCCCGTCAGACTCACAGTGAATCTCTCAGCAGAAACCCTACAAGCCAGAAGAGTGGGGGCCAATATTCAACATCCTTAAAGAAAAGAACTTTCAACCCAGAATCTCATATGTAGCCAAATGAAACTTCATAAGTGAAGGAGAAATAAAGTCCTTTATGGACAAGCAATTGCTGAGAGATTTCGTTACCACCAGGCTTGTCTTACAAAAGCTCCTGAAGGAAGCACTAAACCTGGAAAGGAACAACCACTGCAAAAACATAACAAATGGAAAAGACCATCAACACAATGAAGAAACTGCATTAACTAATGGGCAAAACAACCAGCTAGCATCAAAATGGCAGGATCAAATTCACACATAACAATATTAACCTTAAATGTAAATGGGCTTAATGCCCCAAACAAAAGACACAGATGGGCAAATTGGATAAAAAATTAAGGCCTGTTGGTGTGATCTATTCAGGAGACCCATCTCATGTTCAAAGACACACATAGACTCAAAATAAAGGGATGGAGGAAGATTTACCAAGCAAATGGAAAGCAAAAAAAAAAAAAAAAAAAAAAAAAAAAAAAAAAAAAAAAAAAAAAAAAAAAAAAAAAAAAAAAAAAAAAAAAAAAGAAAAAAAAGCAGGTGTTGCAATCCTAGTCTCTAATAAAATGAACTTTAAACCAACAAAGATCAAAAGAGACAAAGAAGGGCATTACATAATGATAAAAGGATCAATGTAACAAGAAGAGCTAACAATCTGATTATGGGGTATATACCCAAAGGATTATAAATCATTCTATTATAAAGACACATGCACACGTATGTTCACTGTGGCACTGTTTACAATAGCACAGACTTGGAACCAACCCAAATGCCCATCCAGGATAGACTGGATAAAGAAAATGTGGAACATGGACACCATGGAATACTATGCAGCCATGAAAAATGATGAGTTCATGTCCTTTGCAGGTACATGGATGAATCCGGAAACATCATTCTCAGAAAACTGACACAAGAACAGAAAACCAAACACCACATGTTCTCACTCATAAATGGGTGTTGAACAATGAGAACACATGGACACAGGGAAGGGGAATATCACACACTGTGGCCTATTGGGGAGTGGGGAG
>PVKP010031107.1:0-27276 GCA_004027715.1 Plecturocebus donacophilus | reverse complement strand
GGTATATACCCAAAGGATTATAAATCATTCTATTATAAAGACACATGCACATGTATGTTCATTGCGGCACTGTTTACAATAGCAAAGACCTGGAACCAACCCAAATGCCCATCGATGATAGACTGGACAAGGAAAATGTGGCACATATATGCCATGCAATACTATGCAGCCATTAAAAATGATGAGCTTGCGTCCTTTGTAGGGACATGGATGAATCTGGAAACCATCATTCTCAGCAAACTGACACAAGAACAGAAAAACAAACACCACATGTTCTCACTCATAGGTGGGTGTTGAACAATGAGAATACATGGACACAGGGAGGGGAGCATCATACACTGGAGTCTGTCATGGGGGAATAGAAGAGGGACAGTGGCTGGTAGGGAGGTTGGGGAGGGATAACATGGGGAGAAATGCCATATATAGGTGACAGGGGGTTGGAGGCAGCAAACCACATTGCCATGTGTGTACCTATGCAACAATCCTGCATGTTTCGCACATGTACCCCAGAACCTAAAGTGCAGTATAATAATAATAATAATAATAAAGCATCTACAACACTAAAATAAAGAAATAAATAAAAATAAATAAAACAAAATGCATGCCTAAAGGCAGGCCGGGAGCTTCCTACTAACCAATGTAAAGAATGCAACACACTAGTTATGTGATTCCTAAGATTTTATTTTGGCCTTATTTTCCAGAAAAAAAAAGAAAGCCCAATTATCCCTAGTACTAGAGGCTGAAAAAAATTTTTCCCATGGATCCTCAACACAGGGCTACAGGCTGAGAAAAATTTCTCACATGGATCCTCCACTATGTTACCTAACATAATGGCTAATGTGTCGTGGGAACTATTCAAGCACTTTGTCTACCTTGTTGCTTCCCTTCCCAAAGAATGGCTCTTCTGAGATGAGGAAACTAGGACTCAGAGAAGTTCAGTAACGTGGCCAGGTCACACAGCTGGTGAGTGGTGGTGCTGGGGTGTATAGAGTCTGTTGGTCATCTAAGTCCCTGCTGTTGACCGTTGCTTTTTATGAACAATAACCCTGTAATAGAGTAAGTTTCACAGACAATTTCTTATAATGAGCTCAACAGCCAGTGATAAAAAGGTGTGTCAACAAAGGAGCAGGTTACCTTCAAGCTGGAAGCCTCAAGCATTACTTGTAACACAACTTACATTTCTTACATTAAATTTTTATTTTGTGCTTTCCACTAGTAAATTACTAGGAATCAAAAAATATGGATGTTGTTTTTCAAGCTACAAATGTGTCTCCAGCAAATACAGGTCACATTTTCAAAATTCCCTATTTTCCCTCTTATAGAGATCACAGCTTTCACACAGACGATGAAGGGTTTTCTTACTGTCTATAAGAATTAAAGTACAGTTGTCCATTATAGAAGCTTCTTTGAAGGTAGACTGCCATCTTTAGTCAAATGTTTCAGCTCTGTGGAAAATAACAGGTTTGTTCCTACTTGCAAAAGAAACTTTTCCACTTGAAACCTGTTGGAAATGTGGAATAGACTATATAGTTCCATCAAAGAAAAGCTTATTATTTATTCGCATGGTATTTTTCTTTTGTGTCGAGTTGAACAGTGGTATTAAGTGAATGCCCACAAAGCATCTTAAAGGCTAAGGAAGGATTACACTAAAGGCTAAGCTCTGAGGCAGGTTTATGTACCTTGCAGGGCACTTTCCTTGGGCTTAACATCTTTTAGCCTATCTGTAGAGGATATCAGAGGGCAAAGTTTCTGTCGTGAAATAGGACTAATCAACTTAGTTGAATTCGTATTTAAGGCAAGGTTAAACTGAATTAAGACCGTTTTGGAAAGGGTTGTCAGATGTATTTTTCAACCTGCAGCCAGAGAAGCTTCTGCAGCGGAAGAAAGTCTTTGTGTGGTTCTTCCATCTGCAATACCAAAGACAAGAAGTCTTCATAGAGGATGTAAGTATGTAACTACACATTGATCAGGCCAAAATCCAGGCTAGTTACTGTAAGTAAAATACTCTGCATATAAAATAGAGGGACATCTTTCTCTTGAAGGAAATGCTTAAGTTTATCTGTAAACTTTATTGGCTCTATTACTAACAGCATGTGAGCTAATAAATTCCTACTTGACTGAAGTTACTCACAAGTAAAGGCGATGTACCATTCCTGCCAAATAAACACGGCCTGATCTCAGTGTTTGGAGTTTTTTAAGTGAAAGTAAAATGACATTTATTTAAGATAAAGTCAGTTCAAAGTTGTATGTAAATTTACTGTTGTTTTATTACCTTCAAATAGATAAGTACCTACCTCTATGTGTTACATCTGTATGTTTACTGCACATTATTATTTTAATGGCCTCCCATTACTGCAAATATCTATATTCCAAAAATTGTCATGATGTATGAACCATGAAATGTCAGAGTAGAAAATTTCAGAAAAGCATTGAGGAACAATCAATGATAATCATGAAGTAAAATCTATATTGATATTTCTTAATTCATTCTTTAACACTATCTAAAATGCCTAATATTCAGTTCCATTATATGAATATGGCTAGAATTTCACTTTAATCTCTACAGATTTATATATAATGGATTTTGCTTCACAATCTTTTGAAGAAAGTGAACGTTATTTATACAAACTGTAGTAGCACATAAATTATGTTGAATCCAGTAGAAATTACATAATTTTGACTTATTTTAATGATGACAAAGGTTTACCTTTTTTTGTTAGGATATTTGTAATTGTGCCTAGAACCTGACATTTCAAGACGGCATGGATGGATCTAATGAAAATGAGCTTCCAGAGTAAAAAGAAATAAGAAGTGAGAGCAGCCAGCACATAACCCACTGTCTTCAACAACAATTTCCAGGGTAAGTGCTATGGTGAAATGCAGTTAGAAAAGTATGAAAAGCGTACGCCTTTAGTGAAAGTGAAATACATTTTAGTGGCACTGCCAAATGCTTCAGGATTAACTGTCTTTGTTGGTAATAGTACACACTATTACAGTGATAACTCCTTTTTATTTATATTGTGCTAGTTTAACAGAGAAAATTCCTATTGTTATTTAAAACTAAAACTAAAATTAAATCTAGTTTCCTTCTAAATATGGGGTGAGAGTGGCATAATTCAAACCAGTAGAAAAAGATCTCTGAGGTTCTCCTCTGTCCTTAGCAGAGATGGGTAGGGGAGCAAGACATGGACAGACCCAGAAGAAGGCCTATTTGGGTTGTGCTCAGAGCAGAATTGGAGGAGATGGGCTACAAAGACCTCCGCAAAAGTAGGAGGAATGACTTTGCAACTGTTGGGATACTGCCTAAGAGAAAGTCAAGAAAACTCACAAGAAGCCAGGTCTCAATTGTAAAAATTGCTCTCATTTTAATTTAAAAATTTACATTTATTTATTTTACTTTTATTTATCTCAGAACTGTGGAAACATTTAATTCTACTGTTCTACTTTTCAAATATAAAAACTTACCAGATATAGCAGTTATTTAAAAACTAATTCGTTTTAATGTGTGTAGTCAGAAAACATGCATCATACGTACCATAAATATTCTTCATGTAATTGCTCAAATCCAGGATTTTCTAAACTCAAATTGCACTGATTTTAATGAATGGTCATAGTACAGCCAATAACAGACAAATATATAAAATTGGCAGCTGGCTACTGGGCACTGGGAAATCACTCAGTGAATATCTGCTGATTTAGCAAGGGCTTTAGTTCATGAAGTTCATGTCTTACTACCACTGCCCTAATCAGTCGAGACAGAATTAGCACTAGCTAAATCATCTATGTGCTGCCTGGAGGGGTTTGTTGAGGTTAAGAGGCTGAAGACAGAGATTAAGGAGTCCTCATCCTCCTAATGTGCTGGGCATCCAGGATTAGAGCTCTGGGTCAGGGAAATCCAGCCTGAATGCAGACCTAAGCACCACTGCACTCCCTCATTTTGAGATTACGAGACACGCTCTGCGCTTAAAATTTATATTCCAGTCTGCACTTTTACTCAAGCATTTCATCTGCTACAGCAAAGTGACCTTAGTTTACAATTCGTCTACATGTGTCTAAAATAGAAGGGGATGCCCTCGAAATATGAAAGTATGCATTTAAGGGAACACAGATTTGGAGTTTCAAGTGTCTACCTGGCTAATGAAGGGAAAGATCAGATCAACCTCAGAACATTGCTTGAAAGTATTCTGGTTTTATTTCCTTCAAAATATAATTTGGTTTAGGGCAGTGAAACTATTCTATACTCTACTCTACTCTACTCGTGGATAAGTGCCATTCTACATTTGTCAGAACCATAGAATGTACAACCCCAAGGGTGAATCCACACGTAAACTATGAATTTTGAGTGGCAATGAAGTGTCAGTGTAGCTTAACTGATTGTAACAAATGTATACTCTGATGCAGGATGCTGGCGCTGGGGAATCTGTGCATGTGTGTGTTGGGGGAGGAAATGAAAACTCTGCACTGTCCACTCCATTTTGCTGTGAACCTAAAACTTCTCTGAAAAATAAAAGTTAAAAATATGTAATTTGAGGTATGCGCATGATAAACAAACCTGTTTTTTGTTTGTTTTTTGAGATGGAGTCTCGTTCTTCATCCAGGCTGGAGTGCAGTGGCGTGATCTTGGCTCACTGCATCCTCCGCCTCCCGGGTTCAAGCAATTCTTCTGCCTCAGCCTCCCAACTAGCTGAGACTACAGCATGCACCACCACGCCTGGCTAATTTTTGTATTTTCAGTAGAGACGGGGTTTCACCATATTGGTCAGGCTGGTCTCGAACTCCTGACCTTGTGATCCACCCACCTTGGCCTCCCAAAGTGTTGGGTTTACAGGCATGAGCCACCGCACCCAGACAGCAATCCTTTTCTTTAAAGAATATCTGGGCAGCAATCGATATGATAATGATAAGTAAGTAAGTACAAGTTCATAAGTGCAAGGATTAAAAGAAACTAGGGAAGCCAAGTGGAGCCCAAAACTGTAACACGCAGGTGCTGCAGATGCCAATGACTCATTGTCCTGTCCAGGGCCTTCCATGACACATGGACATTTCTGCAGGCATTCGGAATAGCTTGCATTTTGGATTAAAATTTGGTGGATTACGGGAAGGAAGGCAGCAAACCACATTGCCATGTGTGTACCTATGCAACAATCCTGCATGTTCTTCACATGTACCCCAAAACCTAAAATGCAATAAAATATATATATTTTTAAAAATCAGGATGAAACTAAAAAAAAAAATTGGTGGATTGATTCAAAAACATTGAACCACCCTCCTGGCATTGTAAAAAGAAAGCAAGCCAGACCCAAGAACCATGGACTCAAGAACAGATGTAGTACCAAGGATAGTTTTAATGGTACATTAGGTAAGACTTGTCCTTTCCCATTGGCCAGATAGCACTGAGTTCTCCCACTTATTTCACATAACTTGTGACAAATGGTTAAAAAAAGAAAATCCTGCTGTTTTGTTGCAGACAATGGACCCTACAGAGCCTCATATAGATATGTCTAAGCCTGTTAAACCTGGCATTTCAGAAGAAAGGCGCCTGTGCCAATTGTCTAGTGGAATGACATTGGAAGGCTGCCACATTGCCTCAACAGCACTAGTCAGTGTTGCTGCCCTACCTTACATCTTCCTGGCCTCCTTCTGAGTTCAGCCGCAACCACGGAAGTCATTTCCCATCTCAAGCACCTGCATCTCTCTCTCTCTCTCTGTTTCTCAGTCTGAAGGTTTTCTTCTGCAGCACAGGAGCTTGGTGTGTTTAGCTCAAGCATAACCCATGTGCAAAGGAGAACTGTGCCTTCAACCAACGGCCCGCAGAAGTTGATGGGCCAACTCTTTGTCCTTCATGAGGACAATGCTGAGATGTTCTACCATAGGTTTCTTAAAGGGTTCCCAGCAGGAGTGAGCACCAGTTGCCCACAGTGAAACCGCACATCAATTCACTCACCCTTCACTGGCTTTTCCCTTCCTGGTCTTGCTTCCCTGCTGACTCACGAGGGCTTCCTGGGATTGCCTCCCAAATACGCTATTGTACTTAAGTTCTTGTCTTAGGGCCTGCTTTGGGAATTCCAAAGTAAGACAATCTTATCTCCTTTTGGTGACTCATCTCCATGGCTTTTTAAAAAAGGTAACATGGTATGAGGAAGAGAGGTGGTCAGCCTCTAGGAAATTCTTACTTACTCCTCTCTTTCTTTCTCCTTCTCCTTCCTTCTGACTTGTCTCA
Organism: Plecturocebus donacophilus; assembly: GCA_004027715.1. NCBI lineage: Eukaryota > Metazoa > Chordata > Mammalia > Primates > Pitheciidae > Plecturocebus > Plecturocebus donacophilus. The sequence goes on along the minus strand of PVKP010031107.1, from coordinate 21,056 downwards.
GACATCACATAGGATACAAGCTGAGCCATATATATATGTATATATACACACACACACACACACACACATATATATACACATACTATACACACACACACACACACACACACACACACATATATATATATGTATTTTTTTTTTTGAGACAGAGTCTTTCTCTGTCGCCCAGGCTGGAGTGCAATGGCACGATCTTGGCTCACTGCAACCTCTGCCTCCTGAGTTCAAACGATTATTCTGCCTCAGCCTCTCGAGTAGCTGGCACTACAGGCACCACACCTGGCTAATTTTTCTATTTTTAGTGGAGATGGGGCTTCACCATGTTGGCCAGGCTGGTCTAGAACTCCTGACCTCAGGTGATCCACCCACCTTGGCCTCCCAAAATGCTGGGATTACAGGTGTGAGCCACTGCACCCAGCCTGAGCCCTATATTTTAAAAAATAGCCTTATTGAGGAAAATTTGATATAAAAGAAATGCACATATATATATATTTTATTTTTAGCAATAATCATGCCTTGGATAAACCTCATTGGCTACGATACTGCCATTGCACAAAGCTAAGAATTGCACATATTTAATGTGTACAATTTGATGAGTTTAGACATATGCATAATCCATGAAGCCATCACTTAATGTAACAGACATAGCCAACACTTCCTAAAGTTTTCTTGTGTCCCTTTGTTTTTGTTTGTTTGATTTTGTGGTAAGAATATTTAACATGAAATTTACCTTCTTAATACATTTTGACATGCACAATGGATGACCCTGGAGAACATTATGCTAAGTGAAAAAGCGCCCGTCACAGCAGGACAAATACTGTGTAATTCTACTTCTCTGAGGTGTCTAAAACAGTCAAAACTCACAGAAGCAGAAAATCTGACAGTGGTTGCCAGAGGCTGTGGGTGATGGCTATGGACAACTGTTGTCCAATGGGTAAAGTTTCTTTTATGCTGGACGAATAAGTTCTAGATATCTGCTGCACAAAATAGAGCCTATAGGCTGGGCACGATGGCTCACACCTGTAATCCCAGCACTTTGGGAGGCCAAAGTGGGTGAATCACCAGAGGTCAGGAGTTCGAGCCCAGCCTGGTCAACACAGGGAAACCTCGTTTCTACTAAAAATACAAAAAAAAAAAAAAAAAATAGCTGGGTGTGGTGGCACACACCTGTAATCCCAGCTACTTGGGAGGCTGAGGCAGGAGAATTGCTTGAACCCCAGAGGGGGATGTTTCAATGGGCCAAGATTGCGCCATTGCACTCCAGCTTGGGCGAGAGAGTGAGACTCTGGCTCAAAAAACAAAACAAAACAAAAAACAAAATAGAGGCTATAACATAAAAATTCTATCTCACTCATGAGTAAGTTCAAACTTCTGCTAGCGACCATCAATTCATGACACAAATCAAAGTTCAACAATTTTTCAAAATGAAACATCAAGTGATGTCCCCCATTGTTCTGTTGTAAATGGTCTGTCTAGAGGGGAGAAGGCAGCTGTGCACCAAATCTCTTGGGGAGCACTTGAGATTTCAAGCTGCAGATCAGCGTCCTCGCCAGAGTTGTGTGCACAGTTCACCTCTGACCCAGCTCGGGTTCTCCGTTAGCATCCACCATGCCTTACAGACACCTGGCAGAGACTTTTATTCTAATCCTGACTGTGTCATGGTTATTAAACTCTCTGAGGCCACTATCAGATAAGAAAGTCTACTGACCTCACAGAAAAACAGTGAAAATAAATAAAGAACTTTAACATGTATATATGAATGGCAAAAGCCAAGTTAGGTGACCCATGGATTTGGATTTCCAATTTGATCAGTGGGGCTAGGTCTGAAAAATAAGCTAATAAAGTGATTGTGTATTTAAATGCCATCATATTTTTAGTATTTGAACCATGTGAATGAAGTAAGTATTTTAAAAATTAAATTGAACATACACACAAGAAAAGAAAGGTCAGTACTTTGAAAAACAGAACATTTCCTTCCTAATATCTTTTTCTTCAAACATAGTTGCAGGTATCTCAGATTTTTAAAAACAATAAGAGGCTGAGTGCAGTGGCTCATGCCTGTAAACCCAGCACTTTGAGGCCAAAGTGGGTGGATCACGAGGTCAGGAGATCCAGACCATCCTGGCTAACAGGGTGAAACCCCATCTCTACTGAAAATACAAAAGATTAGCTGGGCATGGTGGCACGTGCCTGTAGTCCCAGCTACTCAGGAGGCTGAGGGAGAATTGCTGAAACCCAGGAGGTGGAGGTTGCATATCACTGCACTCCAATGTGGGTGATAGAGCCAGACTACATTTCAAAAAAAAAAAAAAAATGCTGGACGCGGTGGCTCACGCCTGGAATCCCAGCACTTTGGGAGGCTGAGGCAGGTGGATCATCTGAGGTCAGGAGTTTGAGACCAGCCTGGCCAATATGGTGAAACCCCTTCTCTACTAAAAATACAAAAATTAGACGGGCATGGTGGCACCTGCCTGTAATCACAGCTACCCAGGAGGCTGAGTCAGGAGTATTGCTTAAATCTGGGAGGCAGAGGTTGCAGTGAACCGAGATCATGCCACTGCACTCCCAGCCTGGGCAACAGAGTAAGACTCTGTCTCAAAAAAAAAAAGAAAAAAAGAAAACCCAATTATTTATTTATTTTGAATTTTGAATTTTCACAGGTACATAGGTGTACATATTTATGGGGGGCACATGAGATATTTTAATACAGGAAAACAATGGATAATAATCACATCAGGGTAAATGGCATATCCGTCACCTCCAGTATTTGTCATTTCTTTGTGTTACAAACAATCTAACTATACTTAGTTATTTTTATTTATTTATTTATTTATTTGTTTTTGAGATGGAGTCTCGTTCTGTCGCCCAGGCTGGAGTGCTGTGGCATGATCTCGGCTCACTGCAACCTCTGCCTCCCGGGTTCAAGCAATTCTCCTGCCTCAGCCTCCGGAGTAGCTGGGACTACAGGTGTGTGCCACCACGCCCGGGTAATTTTTGCATTTTTAGTAGAGACTGGGTCTCACCATATTTGCCAGGCTGGTCTTGAACTCCTGGCCTCAAATGATCGGCCACCTTAGCCTCCCAAAGTGCTGGGATTACAGGTGGAGCCTGCATGCCCGGCCCTATAATTAGTTATTTTTAAATGTACAATAAATTGCCGGGCACGGTGGCTCACACCTGTAATCCCACCACTTTGGGAGCCCAAGGCGGGTGGTTCACCTGAGGTCGGGAGTTCAAGACCAGCCTGACCAACGTGGAGAAACCCTGTCTCTACTAAAAATACAAAATTAGCCAGACGTGGTGGTGCATGCCTGTAATCCCAGCTACTTGGGAGGCTGAGGCAGAGGAATCACTTGAACCCAGGAGGCGGAGGCTGCAGTGAGCTGAGATCGTGTCATTGCACTCCAGCCTGGGCAAAAAGTGAAACTGCATCTAAAAAAAGGAAGTTGGTATTTCTGGAATCTTGCAAGGCTGGTTTAATTTTATTATTGCTTGTAGTTTGGTATGGTATTACAGTGAACTCTGCAGCAAATTCCAAGGGCAAACTGATAAAACACTGAGTTCTACAATTATATCTGGGGTTTTTTTGTAACTAAAAGCTTGGTGTAACTAAGTCTTCCCAAGTGTTGTGAAAATACAAAGGGCTTTTATTGTGTTCAAGAAGAATTCAAATCTTTCACAAAAAGTAGAGTTATTTGTTGAAGTGTCTATCTGGTTCTTTTCAGAGCGCCATCAGCGGCAAGAAATACTGATGTCAAACCCAGTAATGGCTGTGAACCCTTTATTGACACCGTCAGGGCAGCAGACGATCCCGCTGATGCCCTCACCATTTGGGCCTCCAACTGTGGACAGGTATTTCTCTCCAATATAATTGTTTGATCAAAGAACAACATGGACAGTCACTAAGTTTTGGAATGATGTTAACTCCAGTGTTGTTTTATTGTCTAATGTTATTTCGGTGAACTGTGGTGCAGTGATTCAAGTCAAGATACCCTGCTGGCCTCACTCTCAGGACATTTGCTGTCGTTTCTCCTCTGAGGCCTGCTTGACCTACTCACTCAGCAAATAACCAATGGGCACTTACTATGTGACAAACATTGTGCAGGGGCAAACGTCGGAGTATTGGTCTTCTAAGGCTGCCATAATAAAATACTATAGGCTGGATGGCTTACACAACAGAACTTTATTTCTTGGTTCTGGAGCTGAGAGTCCAAGATCAAGGTGCTGCAGGGTTGGTTTCTGGTGAGGTCTCTCTGGCTTACAGGCAGACAGCTGCTCACTGTATCCTCACATGGCCCTTCCTAGTGTGCATTTGCAGAAAAGGGTCCCTGGTATCTCTTGTTCTTAAAAGGACAGCAGTCCTATCGGATTAGGGCTCCACCTTTATAATATCATTTAATCAGAATTATCTCCTTAAAGGCCTTGTCTCCAACTACAGTCACATTGGTGGTTAGGGCTTCATGTGCTAATTTTTTTTTGCAGGGGGGAGGGGAAAGAAGTCCATAACAACTGGGTAGCCTAGATTTCCTGTGAAGAAACAATTCTTTCTTTTCAATAAAAGGTAAATTACAGGTATTTGGGTTGCACACTATGGAAGTAACCTACCTTCCCTTGGGTTTTTTTTTTTTTTAATATTTTGACATTCAGGAGAGAAACTGCAACCTCCGCCTCCTGGATTCAAGTGATTCTCCTGCCCCAGCCTCCCGAGTAGTTGGGATTACTGGCATGCACCAGCATGCCCAGCTAATTTTTTGTGGTTTTAGTAGAGACAGGGTTTCACCATGCTGGCCAGCCTGGTCTCGAACTCCTGGACCTCATGATCTGGCCACCTCAGCCTCCCAAAGTGCTAGGATTACAGGCATGAGCCACCACACCAGCCTCATTATTTATTCCTGTTTATGGACTGTGAACAATAAAGTGGAACTTCTAGAGACCGCTAATGTTTAGCAGAACAAGTTGTCCCCCCTAGGTACTCAAACATTGATCCCAAATGGCAAACCCAACAAAAGCATGTCCATTAAATGAGGAAAGAATTTGTGGTCAGAGTAGACTGTTGGTCATGAAAAATCAGAGAGCAGTGTTGATTTGTTTAAATCTTTTTTTCCAGACATCCCTAAGACTTTCCTTTCCTGCTTTCTCTGTTTTGTTGTCAGCTGGATCAGTCCTTCATTAGTAGAGTTCTTCCCAATCTTTCCACCATATTTCTCCATAAACTCCTAAAGACTCCAGGACTTCTGTATTTCACTTTGGGAAGAGATGATAGAATCCCACATGGCAAGAAAAAAATCTCTCTGACTCAGCCACGGAAATTTTGTACTCCAACCTCATTTTACATATTTTGTTTTATATCTTTTTGTTCCTAGAGATGTATTGCCTTCCACTGTAGCTCCAACTGATCCAAGACAGTTTTGTGTTCCTTCCCAATTTGGATCCTCTGTTCTATCAAACACAAGTATGCCAAATGTGTTGTCCAATCGGATCTACCCAGGTATGAGCAATAGAAGTTTGGCTGTCATCTGTGGAGTCATTTTGTACTGGATGGACGTGTTAAACTTGCTATCATGTTACTCCTAAATATTGGAGGCAAGACTGTGTGGTGATGGTGTCTGTAGTCTCTGTAGCCACTACCTAGTTTCAGATCATGGTGCTACCACTGTGTGACCAAGTGTAAGCTGCCTAACTCCTCTAAGCATCAACTTATTCATGAATAACATGAAGAACTGCGGTATTACTATTTGTCTTATCTTATACATGACGAACTGATAAGGTTATGAGGAGATTAGATCTGAGACTTAATGGGGCTTAAGGCAGTTTACATGGGCCTGACGGTCATAGTGAAAATTTGGCCTTTATTCTGAGTAAAAGGGGAACCCTTCAAAGAGTTTGAGCAAAAGAGCAAGGGGAACCCTTCAAAGAGTTTGAGCAAAAGAGCAACGTGGTCTGACTTAAATGTTACCAGAGTAATTCTGGCTGCCGAGATGGGGACAAACCTAATGGGATCAAAGTTCCGGGAATAAACTGATGGGAATTAGTGGGCTATTAGAATAGCTAAAAAAATTATGACAACTTGGTTGTGGGTGATGACAGCAGGAATAAGTGGTTAAATTCTGTAATTATTTTGATTGTAGAAACAATGAAATTTTCTCACAGCATGCATGTGGAAGGTGGAAGAAAGATACTAAGAATGACATCAAACATTTTGATGCGAATAGTTGGAAAGATGGAGTTGCTACTCATTGAGTTGAGGAAGATTGTGAAAGAAACAGGGTTCTTGGGGAGGGAGATATATCAGGGGTTCAGCTTGCTAATATTAATTACATCTCAGATGCCTAATAGACACCCAAGCAGAGAGGTCATGAAGGTAGCTGACATGCTGGGAGAACTTCTAAGGACAACTTGGGGATATAATTTTGGAAGTGATCAGCATATATGAGGCTAGACCAGATCACCTATGGAGAGAGTGTAGATAGAAGAGTTAAAAGGAGCATCCCTGAGACCGACCCACTCACAGAGTCCAGAAGACGAGGAAGAGCAAGCAAGGGAGAAGCAAAACAAGTGAGGGGGACCAGTGGGGTAGGAAGAAACCCAGGAGAGCATGGCGGCCCGGAGGCCATTGAAGACAGTGTGGAATGATTAAATCAAGCGAATCACCACATGCCTCACCTCACATATTTATCACTTTTGTTGTTGTTTGTTTGAGAAGGAGTTTTGCTCTTGTCACCCAGGCTGGAGTGCAATAGCATGATTTTGGCTCACTGCAACCTCCAGCTCCCAGGTTCAAGTGATTCTCCTGCCTCAGCCTCCCAAGTAGCTGGGACTACAGGCATGCACCAGCACACCCAGCTAATTTTTGTAATTAGTTGAGACAGGGTTTTGCCATGTTGGCCAGGCTGGTCTGGAATTTCTGACCTCAAGTGATCCACCCACCTCAGCCTCCCAAAGTGCTGGAATTACAGACATGGGCCACCACACCCAGCCTTATTTATCACTTTTTGTGGTTATAAGATTTACAATCATTTTACATTGCACTATTTTAAGGAGTGAGCAACTGTGTCAAGTGTGCCATTTGCAGAGCAAGTATGATGAAAACTGAGAATATATCATTAGATTTAGTGCTATGTGGAGGTTGTTGGTGACTCTGATACCAGCAATTTCAGTAGAGTCATGTTTGTGGAAACACGACTTGTGAGCGCTCAGGAGAGAGCAGGAGGTGAGAATTTTCCCACAACATTGAAGCTCAAACTGGTGTATCTTCTCTTCCCAAAAAACCATATTAATAACTTTCTGCTTATTCCTGCTCCACAATTCCAACAACTCATAATAGATGAGAACAATGTGAAGGAAAAGCCTGACACAAAAAGAAATAGGATTCACGCCTGGGTCAGTGAAGAGGCTGGCCTGCCTGGGTTGGAGCATGCTGTCTACCTCAGGTCACAAATCCATTTAACTGCAATGAGAGCAAGCATTCAAGCAAGGGGCCAGATCTGAAACTGGACTCACCTGATAAATTGGTTCAAGGACCAAAGGACAGTCCAACAGCAGATCCTGGATGGAGGCTACCTGGCAGCAATAGCCCAGTAAGCTGTAGCCCCTCATTACAATCAACAGGCCAATAAACAGCTGCACTGCTGACTCTTCTTGATAAAGAACCCAGAAATCGCCAGTATTTGGATATACAAGCCAACAGGTCGACCACCTTTCCCTAGGGACATAGGTCAGGTCTCCCACCTCAAGGCTGACGTGTTGGAGAGAGCAAGGGCAAGATAAGGCCTCAGTCTGGCAAAAACTGAGCTCCTAGATAAGTCAGCAAAATAGAAGCTGAGACAGGGATCTGTTTAAAAAACAGGGATGTAGGGTTGGGCACGGTGGCTCACACCTGTAATCCCAGCACTTTGGGAGCCCGAGACAGGCAGATCACCTGAGGTCAGGAGTTCGAGAGCAGCCTCACCAACATGGACCCCATCTCCACTAAAAATACAAACAAATTACAGGCATGCACCACTGGGTGTGGTAACACGTGCCTGTAATCCCAGCTACTCGGGAGGCTGAGGCAGGAGAATTGCTTGAACCCTGGAGGTGGAGGTTTCGGTGAGCTAAGATCATGCCGCTGCACTCCAGCCTGGGCAACAAGAGCAAAACTCCATCCCAAAGGAAAAAAGCAAACAAACAAAACAGGGATGTTAAGTAGCAGTGAATTATACAACTGAACTAACATTAAGTTTGATGTTGCCTATTTGAAAAAGAGAAAGTATAGGAGTAGGTTTCATGACACCCAACCTCAGAGCGTTCTAAAAATCCAGGCAGTTACTATTGTGCTCTCTAGACTGAACTTCTCGTACAGACTTTCTGTTTCCATGGGCAGGGTCCCATGAATTGGTAGCTTCACACATACCAGCTGTCTAAAAGAGAGTATCTCAAGGCCGGGCACAGTGACTCACACCTGTAATCCCATCACTTTGGGAGGCCGAGGCGGGTGGATCACGAGATCAGGAGATCAAGACCATCCTGGCTAACACGGTGAAACCCGGTCTCTACTAAAAACACAAAAAATTAGCTGGGTGTGGTGGTACATGCCTGTAGTCCCAGCTACTTGGGAGGCTGAGGCAGGAGAATCGCTTGAACCCGGGAGGCGGAGGTTGCAGTGAGCAGAGGTTGCACCACTGCACTCCAGCCTGGGTGACAGAGTGAGACTCTATTTCAAAAAAGAGAGAGAGTACCTCAAAGCCATTGAACTACAGAAAATCTAGAGCTTTACAGTTAGAAGTCTTCCTGGTGATCGCCTCATCTAACTCCCGGATTTCACAGATAACAAAGAACCTCATTTTTAAAAAAGATCTAGTGTGATTTCTTTCAAGATAGATTATTAGTAGAAATTTAGTGAGCTCTACTGGCTTGGTGGAAAGTGAGTATAAAAATTGTTTCTGCCCTCATAATGCTTACCTTCTTGTTAGGGAGAACAGACTTATACATGTAAAACTATCATTGAACAAAACCATGTGTAATAAGTACAGTGTCTGTGTTTGTCGCTGTTCAAGAATATGCTCAGTAGATCAGTACTGGTCTGTGAAGTGTTTGTACAATGAGAAGAAGGGCTTAGACAATTTTACAGTAACTTGACAGTAATTTTATGTGTGTTAATCAAATAACTTTTAAATTATGCTTATATTTGTCCTTGTTTTCATTTTAATTTCCTAGAAATTCATTTTGCTGTATTAGTATTTTCAAAACATATTAGTCCATGATAGATTGGAAATGTAAAAAGAAAAAAAAAAAACGGGTCCTTCACCATAGATGGTCTAAAAGGCACCTTGATAGACTCTAAGTGCATTAGGAATATGAAAGGGAAGATCAATATAGCATGGAGTTACCAGGCAAGAACAGAGCCTTGAAATCTGGTGAGGCTGCCGTTATTTCAAGATATTTTGGAGCGTTTATGTGAATAAAAGGATGTATTTGCTGCCTAACTCCATTGAAATTGTCGTGGAAAAAGTATTTTATCTTAGATACACTGAAAAGGCTACATAGAGAAATTTTATCTACATAGAGAACTTTAAATAACTTGAATCCTCATTGAATTTCCTGGGCTTTTAGTATACCAAGAAACACTTTTTAAGAAAAGGTTGCACTTTGGGAGGCCGAGGCAGGCAGATCATGAGGTCAGGAGTTTGAGACCAGCCTGACCAACATGGTGAAACCCCGTCTCTACTAAAAATACAAATACTAGCCGGGCATGGTGGCACATGGCTGTAAACCCAGCTGCTCAGAAGGCTGAGGCAGGAGAATTGCTTGAACCCAGAAGGCAGAGGTTTCAGTGAGCCGAGATCGCGCCACTGTATTCCAGCTTGAGCGACAGAGTGAGACTCCGTCTCAAAAAAAAGAAAGAAAGAAAAGGTTGACTAATTCCTTTTGTACAAAAAAAATAGAACAATTATCAATTTTACTTCAAAAGCAAGAGATCGAGGCGGGGAGGACTGGAGAGATATTGGTCAAAAGGTACCAAGTTTTAGACTCGAGGAATAAGTTCTAGAGATCAGTTGTATAGCACAGTGGCTATAGTTAATAACAATGTTTTGTATGCTTGAAAATTGCTAAGATAGTAGATTGTGGCTGGGCCTGGTGGCTCACGCCTGTAATCCCAGCACTTTGGGAGGTCGAGGCGGGTGGATCACCTGAGGTCAGGAGTTTGAGACCAGCCTGGCCAACACGATGAAACCCCGTCTCTACTAAAAATACAAAAATTAGCTTGGCATGGTGGCAGTTGCCTGTAATCCCAGCTACTCGGGAGGCTGAGGCAGGAGAATCGCTTGAACCCAGGAGTCGGAGGTTGCAGCGAGCTGAGATCGCGCCACTGCACTCCAGCCTGGATGACAGAGCAAGACTGTCTCAAAAACGGAGTAAACTGTAAATCTTCTGACCACAAAAAGTGATAAATATGTGAGGTGAGATGCTAATTAGCTCGAGTTAATCATTCCACAAAGTATACAAATATCAAACATCACGTTGTACCCCACCAAAAATACACTTTTAAAAGACCAAAAAAGGCAGCAGATCAAGAGAGTCACAAATCACTTCATCTTTTTTCTTTTAATGTAAGGCAGGAAAATGTCACCAGTCATGAGACCAACAAATAACAAAAAGTTATCTGGTATTTATCATGCTATCACCAACGTGACTCTAAGACACTGAACAGCTATGATCTGATATCATTTCCAGAACTGCACAACTGCTGTTTTGTTTTTGTTTGTTTTTGCAGATACTGTTTTACATCGTTATGTTTCAAATGCATGTTTTTAATTTATTTTTGGGGTGGGATGGTGGTTTTCTTTTTTAAGGTTGGGGCATTTTACCACCTGAATCCATAAAGGCAGTGGCCAGAAGGAATGAAATGATTCAAAGGCATCATACTGCCAGGTAATTTGGCAATTGTTGTTTTATTTATTTTCTATTCATTCACTTGCTCATTTATTCACTTGTTATATTCATATAACAAATGAATAGATGTATATATAACAAATAAATACACATACATACACACACACACAAATTACTTACATAAAGTATTTCAGGCAGATTACAAAAAGAAACATAGTCTGCTCTGCCTATGAAGCAGCCATTCTCTATTCCTTTATCTTCATCATAAACTTGCTTTCACTTAAAAAAGAAAGAAAGAAAGAGAGAAAGCAAGCAAGCAAGCAAGAAAGAAAGAAAGAAGCAAATACAAACACGTATGCAGGTTGGTTGAGGACAAAAGCAAGATTAGAAATCCCACAGTGACGCTAACAGTAGTATTAGCACACAGATTGCAATAGACCATCAGTGTCCCATAATTAAAATGCCTATGATTCCTCTGAAATTCATATTGGCATTACTGTCTTAAATGACTAAAATTTTGCACAAAGATAGGAGCCAAGTTTGCCGACCCAACTTCAGATTATGCCATCAGAGCTCAGACAACCCCATGTCAGCCCAACAGTGGCCTTCGGCTGTAGTGAAGGAGAAAGAAAAGTGTAACAATGAATAGGGTGTGGCCCCAGGGCAAGAGAAGGCAGAGAGGCAACTTTCTCATCACTGAACCCAAAGGGGTCCAGCTGAGGACCACTAAGCAAAGTGAAGTAAGCCAAATCACCAAGTCTTCCCCTCCCCTCTTCCCCAGCCACGGCATTGATTTATAAATATTGAGACTTGCATTGTCTACCAGTCTTTCTTGAGTCTCACTAAGATTATTCTGCAGGGTTTGAAAATCTCTTCCCAGTACTTTAGGTTTTTTAAGGATTAATCTCTAGCAAGGAACCACCTGTGCTGCATAAGCCCCATCTCTGCTAAATTTGCCCATCTATTTAGAGGTAACTCTAAAGACTGGCCTTTGGACTTCCGTTGTGAGACTCAGACAAACCTTCAGATCTTACTCAAAACTCTCCTCGCTGGCTTTGTGGGGGATTCATGTTTCCACCAAACAAACTTCAGATAAACAGTGTGAGGACTATTTTAGGGAAGGCAAGGGGCTATTAAAATTACATTTATAATGGTTTTCATGGGCTGTATAAAATATACTGTTTTGTTTTCAGGACAGAAATGGAAATGTATGCTATTTACCAGCAAAGGAGAATGGAAAAAATTAATCCTAAGGGACTAGCAGGCCTAGGGATACCATTCCTCTATGGCTCCGGTGTCCCAGCTGGTCCCGCTGCCTACCATGGCAGGAGCATGCTCCCTGCCAGTGACCTGCATTTTCACAGAAGCACCCTCAGAAACCTTCAGGGAAACCCCATGCTCGTGGCAACTGCACCACACTTTGAGGACAGCTGGGGGCAGAGATGTCGTCGACTCAGGAAAAATACGGGGAATCAGAAAGTTCTAGACACTGATGCTGAGAATTCCAAAAGTCAAGCAGAAGAAAAAATCCTAGGCCAGACTCCTGCCGTTCCCTATCAAGAGGATCATTATGCAAAAGACCCAGAAATTGAAGCACCCAACAACCAGAAGTCAAGTGAAACGAATGAAAAGCCAACTACAGCTCTTGCCAACACCTGTGGAGAGCTCGAGCCCACTCATAGGAAACCCTGGGGAGCTCACACCGCTGCCTTGAAAGCAAAGGCCTGGGAGAGTGGGAAAGAGGAGGCTTCAGAGCAGACTTCTGCAGCCTGTGATGAAAAGAATGGGCTTTGCCCTCCACTTCCTCGACCATCTCTGCCAGGTATGTGTGCAGGGGCCAATGGCAGACCCTCATGAACTACGGGTTACCACGTCTGCAGGTTACGACATAATAAACTGTAACCATCCTGCACCTCTTCATCTCAACCCCGCTTGGAATTAAAATTTCTTAGCATCACTTTATTCCATCAGTTCTAATAAGCCATATCAGTGAAACTAGCCTCTGTTTATATTTTGCTATATACAGAATTTTCAACAAAGGCTGGGAAGGTAAATATCTGGGGAAACGTTAACAGAATTTTTATTTACGATTTTAACGGAATTTAGTGTTTATTTCTTTAACACAAAGCAGAGAGGCTTCTTGGTTAAAAGTATGAATTCTATCTCCCCAGTATTTAAGTACAGGAAAAACAGAAAATTAGGCAAAAGTATTACCTTTCAGGGTCCAGTACCGTTGATACATTCAAATCTAAAAATACGAATGCATTTCATGCCAAAAACACACACTGAATAGTTTCTTGAATTCCTTTAGATAAAAATATTTTAAGACACAGGGATCGGGAAGGGTGTGTAATACAGCCACCATACCACTGCTTCCCTACAAAGTCTTAATTTGTCATTTTGCTGAAAATGTAGCTAAATTCTTGTCTCATCCTGGGAGTATGATAATCACATATCACAAAAACATAGTAACGTTAATCTGGAGAATATAATCCATGGATCATTTCTGTTGGAATCTGAAGGAAGCTGGAGTAAATGGTAACTTGTTTACTTACAGTAAATGCTATCAGTAAAGATCTTTTCAGAGAAGGAAAAGAGAGGAAGCAGCTAAAGCTTTTAGAAAACACCTCCTCGTAACTCTTAGTATCTTGTCAGGAGTTTGCAAATTGAGATCATTCTGGGGTGATAGAATACAAGGAAATTAATGTAACTGTACATCAACCTGTATGTATTTTATGCCACAATTTCTTTCCATTTTAAAGGAGCACATGCACTGCTTCCAGCTGGGGGAAATCTTTCTTTGGATGAAGACATTCAGAAGTGGACCGTGGATGATGTGCACAGCTTCATTAGCAGCCTTCCAGGCTGTTCAGACTATGCTCAGGTGACTTTAAGTATTTCCATACCAGGAAAACAATTTGAAATATCTTTCCTGCATAATGAATTACATCAAACTTGCATTTTGCCTACAGAAAGGATTACTACTAACTCTCCTTTTTATGCCGGTGTCTACCCCGGGACAGGTTTCTGACTGGTGGAAGTTGGGTCATATACACACACCCCAGCACCAGGGGAGGCTGCGAAAGCCATTGTTTCCCTTTAGCTTCTTTCCCATCAAGACTCCTAAGAAGTAGAAATTCTCCCAAAATTAGAAGAAGGTTCAGAAGCTGAACATCCAAAAAGAATGGGAAATAAGGACTACCTTCCCTACTTATCCACATAGCAAACATTTTTCGAGCACAGACTTCTGGGTCAGAAGTTGTAGGTTGCTCACTGTAAGTAACAGAAATATATACTTCATTCTAAAAAGAACAAGAAGGCAATATCTGAAAAGTAGGAAATCTGGTCATTTAAATTCTGTATTGGCTGGGGTGTGATGGTGCACGCCTGTAATCCCAGCGTTTTGGGAGGCGGAGGTGGGTGGATCACAACCTCAGGAGTTTAAGACCAGCCTGGCCAAGATGGCGAAACCCCATCTCTACTAAAAATATACACAAATTAGCCAGGCATGGTGGTGGGCACCTGTAATCCCAGCCTGTAATCTCAGCTACTCTGGAGGCTGAGGCAGAAAATTGCTTGAACCCGGGAGGCAGAGGTTACAGTGAACCAAGATCACGCCACTGCATTCTAGTTTGGGCAACAAAGTGAGACTCTTTCTCAAAAAAAAAAATTCTATATTTATGCTGGGACCATATATAAAAATGCATACAACATATTCAATCTGGTATATAATACCATATTTTAAAAACTATAACGAACTATCAGGGCAGTTAGGAACAAAACTAGCCTCATTAGTATTGAAAAATTTGTAACAAAAGTCAGAAGTTGGTAAAATTTTGAAGTTTATGTCAATGCTACATTTTCATGCATATAGTTTACTTGAGTTATTTAATAATACAATTCTAAGCAATAAAGTCCCTACTAAATCTAGTATCATTATCTTTGGTTTGCATGTTAAAGGAAAAAAAAAAGTAAGAAAAGGACATCAAGGTTTAACTATATTATAATTAACTGATTCTAGAGCTGATTTTTTTCCAGATCTCAGTTTTGTGAAATGTTTGTCTACAGTGAGTGAGATGCTGTTATTTCTTTTTATTGTGTTTTTCAGTTTAGTTTATGGGACTTATGGAAAAGCTGTATAGAGTAGTTACTAGGAGTATGGCTTCTGAAGCCAGAAAGCACAAGTTCATATCCTGGCTTTTCTGTTTTCCGGCTGTGTGACCTAGGGCAAGTTGTGCCATCTCTGTGCCTCAGTTATTTTATCTGTAAAATGAAGATAATAGTAATAATACATTTTCAGAGGATTTTTGTGAGCATTAGAGTGCATGGCACCTTGTAAGTCCTCAATAAGCATGAATCTCATCATTATATCACAGAGAGAGCCAAACCTCAAGTTATTTATGAGGCAAGTTGTTTTCTTCAAGTCACCCATTTTTGTCTTTTGCATAACCTGATAAAAAGTTTTTGACTTACTCTCCCCTGTTCAATGGTTATAACCTTATTTTTTAAAATTAGTCATTAGTCATGGGTAAGCCATTTTTTAAATTATCTATACCACTTCAAGTGCCATGTCAACCATGGGTTCAATTAAGTTACTGAATCCTAATAACAACCAGAAGAGCAACCCCTTATTTAATAAGCATGTGATTGCTGAGGTCTGGGACATCAAATTTGAACTCTGGTTATTCTTACTGATCCATAGTCATAAAAGTGCCATTTATAATAACTGCTCTAGCCATAAATAGTCTTACATGCTTTTCATAGTTTAAAATTCCAAATGTCCCCTTGTGAGTACACAGAAGTCACGTAAACATGAGTACTCTAAACTCTGCTGACTCGTTATCTCGCACTGACAGGATGTCAGCACCCTCTTCCCCACCCCAAGATGTGGTACCAATTATTTCTAGACATGTCTCAAATTTGTTTAGGATCAAGTCCTCCTTCCGTTTCCTCATTAAAGTGTACTCCCTCCAAGTGACAGCAGATGGCATCAGCTGAAAGATGTCACCACTCTGCTGTGCTGGCCTCTGGCTATGCTGTGTGGTTACTTTATACAGAAATGGGGAGATACCCTCTGGATGCAACAGCTCTGAATCAGCACTGCGTGTACCCCGCTCTCACAAGAACCCTTGTCTAAAACGTCCCATCAGGTGTTAGTCATAGCCCCTTTCTTTTTTTTTTTTTTCTTTGAGACAGAGTCTTACTCTGTTGCCCAGGCTGGAGTGCAGTGGTGCAGTCTCAGCTCACTGCAACCTCCGCCTCCCGGGTTCAAGTGATTCTCCTGCCTCAGCCTCCCGAGTAGCTGGGATCACAGGCACCTGCTACCACGTCCAGCTAATTTTTATATTTTTAGTAGAGACAGCGTTTCACCATGTTGGCCAAGCTGGTCTTGAACTCCCAACCTTGTGATCTGCCCACCTTGGCCTCCGGAAGTGCTGGAATTACAGGCATGAGCCACCGCACCTGGCCTTAGCCCCTCTCTTTAAATGAGTTGGACCAAGGTGCTGGGACTAGCTAGAGTTGAACCTACTGTTCCCCAACTATCCTCTTACTCCCCACCTTTGCCTTAGGTGCCTACTCGGCAACCTCTCACCACTCACCTCCTATAGGTAGAAAAAGAAATTCAGAAGAAAAAACAAGTAACAAAAAACCCCCGAAAGCCCCAAATGCAAATAAATGCTTTTAAATAGGTGTAAAGAGGGGACTGGTGGCTCAGCTGCTCAGGAACATTCAGGAGCCCCTGCAATGTATTTTGTTCCAAGTAAATGCCTAGTTCAGAGGACGCAGCAGATAAAATATTCTCTAAAAACTGAAATTACTGCAAATATGTGCACATTTATATCATACACGTGGCCCAAACTGCTCTGGTGAGAAAGAAAGGGGTACATCTGAGCAACAGGGACGTGTCTGTGTCCTTGCCCCTGGCCCTGAGTACATCCACCATGGCTGAGGGGTTAGGTCCTCACACATTTCAGTCCCTGGCTGCCAACCTACCACTGCTTGAAAATTATCCACCTGGTTCCTCCTTCTTTGGATATTCACAAATGGTCAGGTGAGCTACCACATCCAGCTAATCTTTTTTTTTTTTTTTTTAAAGATGGGGGTTTCACTGTGTTGCCCAGGCTTGTCTCAAACTCTTGGGCTCAAGCGATCCTCTAGCCTTAGTCTCCCAAGTAACTGAGATTACAGGTGCCAGCCACTGCAGCTGGCTTCTTAATTTATATTAGCAATTTTCTACGATTGGCTAGATTAAAATAGGAAAATAAATAATTACTTAATGCAGTTTGCTGGGGGGCAGGGGGATGGCTGGCTCAGCATGGAGAGAGGTGGCCAGGGAATGGGGTGTAAGTGCAGCCTCAGGCTGCCCTCCTTGGAGGTAGCTGGGGCCATGCTGCATTGCACTTCATGGGCAGCCACGAGCGAGCCTAGGGCCCAACAGGAACTGTGGAAGGTGCATCCACAAATGGACCAGTGTGTATAATGATGGAATCTCCTTAGTGACCATTACCACCAGCTCTCCTTGATAAGTGAGCCAGAGAGTAGGTCAGGGGAGAAGAAAAGACGTCAACATGAAGCTAAGGCAGTGAGTCATGCTGTTAGCAATTCTCCTTGTCGTCTTCATCTTCACCAAAGTTTTCCTGGTTGACAACTTAGATACATCTAAGTTGCGGGAAGACCACAGAAGGGCTTTTCACCGAATGATGACTGGCTTGCGGATGGAGGTGTCACTCAAGTTGGACCACACCTTGCAGTCTTCCTGGGAGATTGTAGCCCAGTGGGTGGTTCCCCAGGCAGTGTACCGTGAAGAGACACCAGAGCTGGGACAATCATGCATGCCATGGCCACCAAGCAAATTATTAAAGCTGATGTGGGTTATAACGGGACACAGCTGAAAGCCTTACTGATTCTTGAAAGGGAACAGAAAGTTGTTTTCAAACCTAAACAGTATAGCCGAGACTATGTAGTAGAAGGGAACCACATGCCGGTTATGATAGACACAGTGCAGAGCTCGCAGCCTTTCACCGGCGCAGGATTCTGGGTGTCCGAGAGCCCCGCTGATGGTGGGCAGATTTGTTCATCTTCGGACAGAGATCAAGCCATGGAGCAGCTGTTGGGCCCGTTCCTGACTGTAGGAAACAGTACTTGTTTTTATGGGAAGTGTGATTACTACTGAGAAACAGGACCAGCTTGTGCTGATGGAGGCACAGTGGAAGATCTGTCACACTTTGGCTTCCAGATGTGTGGCCTCTGCAGAAACAGCAACACCCGCGGGGGCAGGACTTAACCGAGAAGGCAGATCGACCAGGTGGGAGTATGATGAGAGCTGCTGTGATGCTATGAAAAAAATGTCCCCTTATGACTCTGGCCTGTGCTTCGTGGACACGTTAACACAGCCGTCTTTGATTACCTGATTGACAGTGCTGACTGCCATCACTATGAGAACTTTCAAGATAGTGAGGGCACTAGTATGCTCATCCTTCTTGACAAGGACAAAGGTTTTGGGAACCCCTTGCTGGATGAAAGATGCATTCTTGCCCCTCTCTATCAGTGTTGCATCACTAGGGTTTCTACCTGGAACAGACTGAGCTACCTAAAGAATGGTGTGCTGAAATCTGCCTTACAATTTGCCATGGCCCACGACCCCCTCTCCCCAGTGCTCTCTGATCCTCATCTGGACACTGTGGACCAGCGGCTCCTGAGTGTCCTGGCCACCTGGCACTGACCAGTTTGGGATGGACACTGTATGGCGGAAGACAGGATGCCTTTCTCCCACTTGTCATTCTCAACACAAAATAAGTGAACCTTAGAAACAGCAGAATCAATTCCAAATGGTATCAGATGGATTGAAATGGCCAGCAGCAAGTTCTGGTGACAGGGGACAGGGTGGCCTTGGATGTCTTTGGTGTTTTCTGTAGTAGAAACTGAAGCAAAGACCACAAGTTTCAGAGCTGGGCGATGTTCCTGCTGAATCAGCTTCTGACTTCATCAGCAATTGCCCACTCTAGCAGTAGGCATCGTAGTTGGTCAATCTTAATTTCCAAGCCAAAGGGCAATCAGAGGGGTGACATTTGGATAGATGAATACTGGGATTGGCTCTGAAGTGTGTGTTTTAAGTTGAACCTTTCAGTCCTTTCTCCACACTGGTGCATTTTGTGGGAAAAATTATATACATATGTATAGTTTGTAAATAGCTAAAATCTATTAGAACACAAGGTTCCCAGTGCAGGCGCTTTGCAAGAAGATTCTGCTCTTCAGCTGGTCCTGAGTTATGCCCTCTGGGGCATGGAACACAGAGTGGAAACAAGACCGACGGGGCTCCTCTTCTCATGGCACTCATAGTCCAGAAGAGTGACCCAGCGAGCAATCCCACCTCCACGTGAGCATGTGGTGAAGGGCACGTGTGAGCATGGTGGGAACACAGACGCGGCACTCATGGCCTCCAAAAGGAAGAGGCCTCTAAAGTGAGACCTGCAAGTCAAGAGGGGAGGTGAGGCAGGAGGGAGTGAAGGAGGAATTTCCAGGTGAGGGCCAGAAGCCAGAGGAAACTTTAATACGGTTGGGACTTAGAGTAGATCCCATTGCTACAGAGGGCCAGGGCCAAGGTGGGAGAGGTGAGGACAGCAAGAGACGTAGACAGGGCCGGGTCACAGAGCCTCGAAGGCCCAGGGAAGGATTGCGACTTTATCCTGGAGGCAGTCAGGTTTTAAGCAGGGAGCAGCATGATGAGGTTTATGTTGCAGAAAGTTCACTCCGGTTGCTTTTATGGAAGCAAGTTGAAGAGGACAACACAGAAGGTCAGCCTCTTCCGCTGAGCAACAGTGGAGTTCTACCCAGTGCGGGAGCCGTGGGGGTGGGCAGGCAAGAGCACAGCCTGCAGGAGGCGGGGTCAGACGGCTGAAAAGGAGCCTCCACCGATGGTCCTCCCTTCCGGGACACCACAGGGAGCGACAATGCACACAAAAAGCCCCTTCATAAGAATGAAAAAATCAGGTGAGCAACCCCAGTACCTGGTTTTAACTTCACGTCACTGAAAGAGGCACTGAAGAGGGTAGGAAAGACAGTCTTGAATTGCCCACACCACCCTCTGCTGTCCCCTAGAAGTGGCCACGTGGTACGGAGACAGAATCTGTGCTTTTAGGGGTGGGAGAACACAGTAACTGCGGGACTCTGCATTGGAACTGCATTGTCACAGCCCAATGAAGACTTTGTAAGGGGTCAAACTGGCACGATTTAGCTCTGAGTGAAAGATACACAGTAGGGAGCCTTCAGCATGTAGAGCCCATCATTGAAGCTGAGCGAACTGAAATGAATCGGGAAGACCAAAGGGACCTGAGTCGGAAGCTAAGAAACCCTAACGTTCAAAAATGGGCAAAGAAACAGAAACCAGCAAAGGTGACCTTGAAGGAGAGAACAGGGGTACCCAGGAGGGAGCAGCCTCATGACAGAAAGGAAGAGCACTGTCCATGAAGGCACAGTCAACAATGTCAGATACAGCCAGGAACTTTAGAAACATAACATCTGCAAAACGTCTGCATGATTGGTACACCAGAGGCACCAGGAAGGCTGAGGAGAGCAGGCTTAACGGAATGGTCAGGGCAGAGCTCAGATTCCCTGAGGCTGCACAATGACGGGGAAGTGAGAACGTGAAAGCAGGCAGCATCAAAACCTTTTGGAGAAATCTGGCTGTGAAGGGGGTGAGAGACAAGGCAGCATTTAGAAACGGAGTTTGAGTAGTTTCGTGATTTTTGTTTGTTTAATGATGGTGGAGACTTAAATGCCAATGGGAAACAGCCAGCAGAAGAGGAGAGTGAAGAGGAAAGAGGGGATTGTCTATTGAGGGAAACCTGGAAGTGAGAGGGGCGAGGACCCACAGTATATGCGGAGCGAGTGTCTTTAAATGATGGAGACCTCTCTTCTTCCGTTGTATCATGACAATGGGAGAAAATAAAGGTTTTTAGATTCACTGGTTAGAATTAGAGGGAGTTCTTATCTATTGTTTTGTTTTAAGTTAGGAAGCGCTGTGATCTACTGAAAATGAGGGAGGACTTTCCCTACAGAGTCTAAAGTTTAAGGAGGGTGAAGACAGTTTGAAATAGAAGGGAGAGAAAGCTCAAAAGTGAACATAGAAAGATTTCCAGGCAAGTTGAAGTTGAAGATCATGAAATTACCGTCCTATCAATCTGCCT
>PVKP010031106.1:0-27248 GCA_004027715.1 Plecturocebus donacophilus | reverse complement strand
GGACCAACATGGTGAAACCTCATCTCTACTAAAAATACAAAAATTAGCCAGGCGTGGTGGTGTGTACCTGTAATCCCAGCTACTCAGGAGGCTGAGGCAGGAGAATCCCTTGGACCCAAGAGGCAGAGGTTTCAGTGAGCAGAGATGTCATCATTGCATTCCAGCCTGGGCGACAGAGCAAGACTTCTCTGTCTCAAAAAAAAATTAATAAAAATAGTTATATATACCAGGTGCAATGGTGCATGCCTGTAAGCTTAGCACATTGGGAGGCCAAGGTAGGAGGATTGCTTGCATCAAGAAGTTCGAGACCAGCCTGGACAATATAGCAAGACCTCGTCTCTCCAAAAAATCAGAACCTATCCAGATGTGGTGGTTCTTGCCTGTAATCCTAGCTACTTGGGAGGCTAAAGTGGGAGGATCACTTGAGTCCAGGAGGTGTAGGCTACAGTGAGCTGTGATGGTGCTACAGCACTCAGTCTGGATGACAGACTGAGACCCTGTCTGAAAAAAAAAAAAAAGTCAAAAATAACTATATATATTTATATATGTGTTGTTTGACTTATTACATACAATTTGTCTTATTTTGTATTTTATATCTATACATAATATAGTTAAGTGTACATAACATTAAAACCATACTAAGCATAGCATCATTTGATGACTGAGAAAGCACTTCCTTCTTTATTCACTCGACATTCATTGAGCACCTATTGAGCACTCTGCTCCTTGCTGAGATAGTTATAAGAATGAGTAAAAGATATTCCTTGCCCTTGATGTTCTTAGTTTACTAAGGGAGATGAACACCTTAACAGATCATTACTCAGAGAGACTGTGTGTACAGGGGTTAAGAAGGAAGGCCCTGAGGTCAGACAGACCCAGATGTTTAGTCTGGTCTTCACCACTTCTACTAAGTGCCAAAGCTGTCTTAGCCTCGTGGAAATAATAACTGTACCTCCCAGGATTCTTGTGACAGTTCAATGTGACAATGCATGTCAGGTTGCTTAGCACTGTACTGTGCTTAACAAGTACTCAGGAAATGCTGAGTATTACTATATGTTTTAAATGCTACTTACATAATTAGATGTGGTTGGTACTTGCTTCCTTTGAGTGGAGTTAGGTCAACTTGTTTTAATAATAAGCAATTCATGACAGTAACAATGGTTTATATGAACTTGTTTGCTCCTCATTCTAGTTTAGAGAAAAATCTCATCATCTTTTCTTGGAAATGGGACCTGTTATGAAAGTCCAAGTCTAATGAAGTGGCTGAACAGATTGAACCCACTTGTGATGAGTGGGGCTGGCTTTCCTAGGTACTCAGTGTTCTTTTAACACCTTTGATAACAAAGGAGGAACTAAAACAGGAACAAATGGATTTGATGATAATTAAGAACTTAAATTCTCTTCTCCAGTTCATGTTTGCCTTCTCAGACAAACTAGTTGTTACCAAGATGCCCACGTCCGTGAATCTTTCATCAAAACCTACTGAATAGTCTTTCCTTCGATAAATACTATTGAGTCCTACTCTTTGCCAGGCACGGTGCTAAGCTCTGGGAGTATGAAAGTAAGCAAAACCGCAGGCTACTAGGGGAGACAGACATCCATGAAATAAGCTTCTACATACATAATAACGGTTGCTCTAACTAAGGAGCTTAGAGCTGGGGCTGTGATTTAGGCAGGGGCATAGGTTTGTGGAGGCAGGGAAGAGTTCATCTAGGGAATTAATGTCTAAAAGTACCACTTACCATTTAGAAGAGCTGGCGATTTTCTCTTTAATTCCAAAGCTGCCAGCACGTTCAGGAGATAAAAGCTTAGCCAAATCAATTTTTGGTTACTGTATGGAAAATGTTATGTTGATATAAATTATTTATTATATCACCCAATTATATTGATAACATGAAACATGGTCTTTCTGTCATTGTGCCCCAATGGGACTTTCATTTCATTAACCTTATAGAAAGTAAAATCATCTACCTCTGGAATGATTTTATCATTATTGACACACATATAAATATACACTGAATTTCAGTTCTTTATATGCACTAAAGAAGTTGAGAAGATTTTAGAAGATAGTGAAATAAAATAGTTCTTCTTTTCTTGTCTGGGAGGGACTCCTTGCTTTGGAATGATGCTTCATACATAAATATAGTGTTACTCTGTGGTCTTCCTTTGGGAGTTTTTGAGGTTGGATGGT
The DNA here is from genome assembly GCA_004027715.1 of Plecturocebus donacophilus. Classification (NCBI taxonomy): domain Eukaryota; kingdom Metazoa; phylum Chordata; class Mammalia; order Primates; family Pitheciidae; genus Plecturocebus; species Plecturocebus donacophilus. The sequence continues at coordinate 25,057 of PVKP010031106.1, read as the reverse complement.
AAGGGCTGAATTTCAGCATACACTGAAAACAGCTTATCTTGTAGGAGGGATTATAATATCCCTAACATTGTGTAAAAGTGGCATTTTGAGATTTCCTCAGAAATGTATTAAAAATGCAGAGAGAAAAAAAATGTTTGTAGCAAGTTTTCAGCCGTTTTACCTTTTTATGCAAACATGTACAGGAATATTCACTCTCATTTGTTTCAGCCTTAAATAAATAAAGCTTGATTTTTTAAAAAGACTGTCTTCTAGATGTTGCAAGTGGATCTGCTCATATTGATTGGGTGCTTTTCAGTAATTTCCTGCAGGGTGCACATCTTTTTATGTTTTTCTCAAGCAATCAGTAAATAATGTATTCATCAAACTTAGGATAGTGTTCAAACATAATTGCTTTGAAAAAGTTGGGTTTCTTTGTTGCTGAGATATATAGTCAATCAGTTCTTTGGCCAGTTGGATGATAGCAGGTCAGTGAGATAATAGCAAGTAACCTGGTTATGTTGCACTGATATTCATCACAGGAAACAAACTCATCTCCATGAATCATTTGCTGCAAAATAAATAAAGTCATTTAGTAGAAAATTATCACAGTTCAGCACGTCCCACTTGTCAAGGAAGGAATAAGAGCACAATGTGGCTTTACCGTAACAGCAGGAAGCCATTATTTTGTTGCTCACAGTAGTCTCAACGTAAATCCAAAATAATATCAAATCAAGTCTCTGATTGGAGCCATTGATCACTAAATTACTAGAATCCTGGAAATTATTAAGTTTTAACAAAATCATGTTGTGTGACATATTTCATCATGCATTCTTACAAAAGGATTAATCATGTAAGGTTATAACAGTGATATTGCACACTTACTGAGCTTTTACTATGAGCCAGATGCTATGCTAGGCACTTAAATGCATTATCTTGTGTCTTTTGTACAGCAAACCTAGAATGGTTTACTCATAGGTTTCTTCCCCAGATTATAAATAAAGAATTGAGAATTGATTGTGCTAAAAAATTTATATGGTGCCTGTGATCAGTGTATTTTATTTGGTATCTGTGTCAGGCTGAGAAAAAACTGTGAAGCATTACCTACAAGTAAGAAAATAGAAACTAGAGGGATACTAGAAATAGGGGGAAGATAGGGAATTAGAGGGGACTGGAGATAGAAAAGAAGATTATAGTAAAAGATTGCTATATGCCATATACTGTGTATATGATGGGACAAACAAACTTTTTTTTTCTTTCTTTTTTTTTAGACAGAACCTTGCTCTGTGGCTTGGGCTGGAGTGCAGTGGTGCAATCTTGGCTCACTGCAAACTCTGTCTCCCGGGTTCAAGTGATTCTTCTGCCTCAACCTCCCAAGTAGCTGGGATTATAGGTGTGTGCCATCATGCCTGGCTAACATTTGTATTTGTAGTAGAGATGGAATTTCGCCATGTTGGCCAGGCTGGTCTCAAACTCCTGACCTCAAGTGATCTGCCTGCCTCGGCCTCACAAAGTGCTGGGATTTCAGGTGTGAGCCATCACACCCGGCCACAAGGTTTTTTTGTATACTTTCACAGTATTCTTAATACTTCTGCCACAAGATTCAGTTTTTCTCACAGCAAGCAATTTTCTAGTTCTCTATGGACATCAAGTAGAGTCCTATGAATCAACTTAATCCTGACTGTATCTGGAGATAGTACAGACACCACAGGTCAAGGACTCAGTGAAGACTGCCCCCATTTCCCAGGCCGAGTTATAACCTGTTCTTATGGCCCGCTCGATATGTGTCCGTAGTTCCCATGACTGCCTCTCATATTTGTTAATTTGCTAGATCAGCTTGGAGAACTCAGGAAAAGAGTTTATTCTGTATATTTCCAGTTTATTACAAAGGCTAGAACTCAGAGATAGCCAGATGGAAGTGATGCATAGGACAAAGTACATGGGAAAGTGCACAGAGCTTCTATGCTGTCTCTAAGTGGATTTTTTTTTTTTTTTTTTTTGAGATAGGGTCTCTCTCTGTCACCCAGGCTGGAGTGCATTGGTGGAATCACTGCTCACTGAAGTTTCAACCTCCCTGGCTCAAGCAATTCCTGCACCTTAGCCTCCTAAGTAGCTGGGACTAGAGGCACACACCACCATGCCCAGTTGATTTTGGAGTTTTTGTAGAGATGAATTCTTGCCCTGTTTCCCAGGTGACTCTCAAACTCCTGAGCTCACGTGATCTTCCTGCCTCAGCCTCCCAAAGTGTTGGGATTACAGGCATGGGCCACCACGCCCGGCGGGCTTTTCTCTTCTTTTTCTTACTTTCTTGTTTTTTCTTTTGAGACAGGGTCACCCAGACTAGAGTGCAGTGGTGCGATTATAGCTCACCGTAACCTGGAAGTCTTGGGCTCAACTGATGCTCCTGCCCCATCCTCTTGAGTTGCTAGAATTAAAGGCAGGCACCAATATGCCTTGCTAATTTTCTTTTTTTTGTTTTTTTTGTAGAGACAGGGTCTCGCTTTTTTGTCCATGCTGGTCTCAAACTCTTGGGCTCGAGCGATCCTCCCACTCGGCCCGTTGAAGTGCTGGTATTCCAGGCAAGAGCCAGGGAGCACAGCCTGGGGCACGGATGACTATGGGAGACGGTAGGCGGCAGTGTAAGCGTCTCCGAACTGTTGGTGATTCGGAACTCTATGCTGTTCTTTGTTCTGCACTCTGCTCACGTTTGACTCTGTACTACCCTATGCCTCACTCCTATCTTGGAATCATTTGCTGTACCGTACGCCTCCGTCTTTTTGTCTTGAAATTTTTAGTAGTGCCAGATGCCCTAGTTTTTTCATCTTGGGATTCTTCGGGGGCCGTAAGACCCAGTCTTTTTGTCTTGGAATCATTTGGGAGACCGTCTGCCCTGGTATTTTCATCTTGCAACTGTTTGCAGTGCATACTCCCTGATCGTTTCGTCTTGACATTTTCTGGGGAACTGTACACCCAATCTTTTCATCTTGGAATCCTTTAGGGGACAGTATGCCCTAGGCTTTTTGTTTTGGCATTGTTTGCAGTGCTCTACACCCCAGTCTTTTCATCTTGGAAACCTTTGGGATACTGTACGCTGGGTCTTTTCATCTTGGAATTCTTTGGGAGACCGTATATGCCCTAGTCTTTTTGTTGTGGAATTCTTTGGGGTACCGTATTCACCAGAAACGAATGGATTTGATGATAATTAAGAACTTAAATTCTCTTCTCTAGTTCATGTTTACCTTCTCAGACAAAACAGTTATTGCCAAGATGCCCACGTGCATGAATCCTTCATCAAAACCTACTGAATAGTCTTTCCTTCAGTAAATACTATTGAGCCCTACTGTTTACCAGGCACGGTGCTAGGCTCTGGGAGTATGAAGGTAAGCAAAACGCAGGCTACTAGAGGAGACAGACATCCATGAAATAAGCTTCTACATACATAATAACAGTTGCTCTAACTAAGGAGCTTAGAGCTGGGGCTCTGATTTAGGCAGGGGCATAGGTTTGTGGAGGCAGGGAAGGGTTCGTCTAGGGAATTAATATCTAAAAGTACCACTTACCATTTAGAAGAGCTGGCGATTTTCTCTTTAATTCCAAAGCTGCCAGCACATTCAGGAGATAAAAGGTTAGCCAAATCAATTTTTGGTTACCATATGGAAAATGTCATGTTGATATAAATTATTTATTATTTCACCCAATTATATTGATAACATGAAACATGGTCTTTCTGTCATTGTGCTGCAATGGGACTTTCATTTCATTAACCTTAGAGAAAGTAAAATCATCTACCTCTGGAATGATTTTATCATTATTGACACACATATAAATGTACACTGAATTTCAGTTCTTTATACACACTAAAGAAGTTGAGAAGATTTTAGAAGATAGTGAAATAAAATAGTTCTTCTTTTCTTGTCTGGGAGGGACTCCTTGCTTTGGAATAATACTTCATACATAAATATAGTGTTACTCTGTGGTCTTCCTTTGGGATATTTGGAGGTTGGATGGTAAGGGCTGAATTTCAGCATACACTGAAAACAGCTTATCTTGTAGGAGAGATTACTATATCCCCAACATTTTATAAAAGTGGCATTTTGAGATTTCCTCAGAAATGTATGGAAAACACAGAGAGGAAAAACATGATTGTAGCAAGTATTCAACCATTTTACCTTTTTATTCAAATATATACAGGAATATTCACTCTCATTTGTTTCAGCCTTAAAAAAATAAACCTTGATTTCAAAAAAAAGACTGTCTTCTAGTTGTTGCAAGTGGATCTGCTTGTATTGATTGGGTGCTCTTCAGTAATTTCCTACAGGGTTCACATCTTTTTATGTTTTTCTCAAGCAATCAGTAAATAATGTATTCATCAAACTTAAGATAGTGACTAAACAGAATTGCTTTGAAAAAGCTGGGTTTCTTTGTTGCTGAGATATACAGTTAATCAATTCTTTAGCCAATTGGATGATAGCAGGTCAGTGAGATAATAGCAAGTAACCTGGTTATGTTGCACTGATATTCATCACAGGAAACAAACTCATCTCCATAAATCATTTGCTGCAAAATAAATAATGTCATTTGGTAGAAAATTATCACAGAATCAGCATGTCCCGCTTGTCAAGGAAGGAATAAGAGCACAATGTGGCTTTACCGTAACAGCAGGAAGCCATTATTTTGTTGCTCACAGTAGTCTCAACGTAAATCCAAAATAATATCAAATCAAGTCTCTGATTGGAGCCATTGATCACTAAATTACTAGAAGCCTGGAAATTATTAAGTTTTAACAAAGTCATGTTGTGTGAAATATTTCACCATGCATTCTTACAAAAGGACTAATCATGTAAGGTTATAACAGTGATATTGCACACTTACTGAGCTTTTACTATGAGCCAGATGCTATGCTAGGCACTTAAATGCATTATCTTGTGTCCTTTGTACAGCAAACCTAGAATGGTTTACTCATAGGTTTCTTCCCCAGATTACAAATAAAGAACTGAGAGTTGATTGTGCTAAAAAATTTATATGGTGCCTGTGATCAGTGTATTTTATTTGGTATCTGTGTCAGGCTGAGAAAAAACTGTGAAGCATTACCTACAAGTAAGAAAATAGAAACTAGAAGGACGCCAGAAATAGGGGGAAGATAGATAGGGAATTAGAGGGGACCGGAGATAGAAAAGGAGATTATAGTAAAAGATTGCTATATGCCATATACTGTGTATATGATGGGACAAACAAACTTTTTTTTCTTTCTTTTTTTTTGAGACAGAGCCTTGCTCTGTGGCTTGGGCTGGAGTGCAGTGGTGCAATCTTGGCTCACTGCAAACTCTGCCTCCCAGGTTCAAGTGATTCTCCTGCCTCAACCTCCCAAGTAGCTGGGATTATAGGTGTGTGCCATCATGCCTGGCTAACATTTGTATTTGTAGTAGAGATGGAGTTTCGCCATGTTGGCCAGGCTGGTCTCAAACTCCTGACCTCAAGTGATCTGCCTGCCTCGGCCTCACAAAGTGCTGGGATTTCAGGTGTGAGCCATCACACCCGGCCACAAGGTTTTTTTTGTATACTTTCACAGTATTCTTAATACTTCTGCCACAAGATTCAGTTTTTCTCACAGCAAGCAATTTTCTAGTTCTCTATGGACATCAAGTAGTGTCCTGTGAATCAACTTAATCCTGACTGTATCTGGAGATAGTACAGACACCACAGGTCAAGGACTCAGTGAAGACTGCTCCCATTTCCCAGGCTGGGTTGTAACCTGTTCTTATGGCCCGCTCGATATGTGTCCGTAGTTCCCATGACTGCCTCTCACATTTGTTAATTTGCTAGATCAGCTTGGAGAACTCAGGAAAAGAGTTTATTCTGTATATTTCCAGTTTATTACAAAGGCTAGAACTCAGAGATAGCCAGATGGAAGTGATGCATAGGACAAAGTACATGGGAAAGTGCACAGAGCTTCTATGCTGTCTCTAGGTGGATTTTTTTTTTTTTTTTTTTTTTTTTTTTTTGAGATAGGGTCTCTCTCTGTCACCCAGGCTGGAGTGCATTGGTGGAATCACTGCTCACTGAAGTTTCGACTTCCCTGGCTCAAGCAATTCCTGCACCTTAGCCTCCTAAGTAGCTGGGACTAGAGGCACACACCACCATGCCCAGTTGATTTTGGAGTTTTTGTAGAGATGAATTCTTGCCCTGTTTCCCAGGTGACTCTCAAACTCCTGAGCTCACGTGATCTTCCTGCCTCAGCCTCCCAAAGTGTTGGGATTACAGGCATGGGCCACCACGCCTGGCGGGCTTTTCTCTTCTTTTTCTTACTTTCTTGTTTTTTCTTTTGAGACAGGGTCACCCAGATTAGAGTGCAGTGGTGCGATTATAGCTCACCGTAACCTGGAAGTCTTGGGCTCAAGTGATGCTCCTGCCCCATCCTCTTGAGCTGCTAGGATTAAAGGCAGGCACCCATATGCCTTGCTAATTTTCTTTCTTTCTTTTTCTTTTTTTTGTGGAGACAGGGTCTCACTCTGTCGCCCATGCTGGTCTCAAACTCTTGGGCTCGAGCGATCCTCCCACTCGACCCCTTGAAGTGCCACCGAGCACAGCCTGGGGCCCGGATGACTGTGAGAGACGGTAGGCGGTAGTGTTGGTGTCGGCGATTGGGCGCGCTGCCGTGTGCGGTATCTTGTGCTGCACTCTGCTCGCGTTTGACTCTTTGTAATACCCTATGCCTCTCTCCTATCTTGGAATCATTTGCTCTGCCGTACGCCTCCGTCTTTTTGTCTTGGAATCTTTTCGTTTGTTTGCTTTTCAACAGACGTTCGCTCTGTCGCCAGGCTGAAGTGCAGTAGCGCAATCTCGGCTCACTGCAACCTCTGACTCTCTGGTTCAAGCGAGTCTCCTACCTCAGCCTCTCGAGTATCTGGGACACACGCCACCATGCCCAGCTAATTTTTGTATTTTTAGTGGAACCGAGGTTTCACCATGTTGGCCAGGACCGTCTCGATTTCCTTCTCCTGACCTCGTGATCTGCCCATCTTGGCCTCCCAAAGTGCTGGAATTACAGGCGTAGCCACCGCGCCCGGCCTGTCTTGGAATGTTTAGTCGTGCCAGATGCCCTAGTTTTTTCATCTTGGGATTCTTCGGGGGCCGTAAGACCCAGTCTTTTTGTCTTGGAATCATTTGGGAGACCGTCTGCCCTGGTATTTTCATCTTGCAACTGTTTGCAGTGCATACTCCCTGATCGTTTCGTCTTGACATTTTCTGGGGAACTGTACACCCAATCTTTTCATCTTGGAATCCTTTAGGGGACAGTATGCCCTAGGCTTTTTGTCCTGACATTGTTCACAGTGCTCTACACCCCAATCTTTTCATCTTGGAAACCTTTGGGATACTGTACGCTGGGTCTTTTCATCTTGGAATTCTTTGGGGAACCATATGCACCAGTTTTTCATCTTGGAATCTTTTGGGATATCATATGCCCCCGTCTTTCGTCTTGGAGTCATTTGCAGTGTTGTATGCTCTCATCTTTTCATCTTGGAATTCTTTGATGGGCAGTACACCCAGTGTTTTCATATGGATCTTTTGTGAGACACTATCCTCCCGTCTTTTCATCTTGGAATCTTTTGAGGGTGCCGTACAGCCCAGACTTTTTGTCTTGGAATCTTTTGGGGCAGCTTATGCCTTAGTCTTTTTCTTTTGGAATTCTTTGGGGGACTGTATTCACCAGTTTTTTTTTTTTTCTTTAATCTAGGAATCTTCTGCGAGATTATATACCCCAATCTTTTTGTCTTGGAATCGTTTGTAGTGCCATGTGCCCCAATCTTTTCATCTTGGAACTCTCGCGGGGAATATCACTCCAGTCTTTTAATCTAGGAATCTTTTAGGAGTCCGTGCACCAATCTGTTTGTCTTAGAATTTTGTGGTATTGTACACCCCAGTCTTTTCATCTTGGACTCTTTTGAGTGATCGCATGCCCCAGTCTTTCCATCCTGGGATCGTTTGCAGTGCTGTGCTCCCTAATCTTTTTGTGTCGTAATCGTTTGCAGTGTCATACACCCCAGTCTTTCCGTCTTGGAATTATTTCAGTGACTATAAGCCCAGTTATCTGTCTTGGGATTGTTTTCAGAGATGGATGCCCCAATCTTTTCATTTTGGGGTCTTTGGGGGAACCGTATCCCTCAGTGTTATTGTCTTAGATTCTTTGCAGTACCATGCACTGCAGTCTTTTCATTTTAGAATCCTTTGGGGTACCATACTCCCGGTTCATCTTGGAATTATTTGGGGAACCATATGCCCCAGTTTTTTTTCAGTGTGTCATAGTTTTAAACATTATTCACCTATTGAGAGACATCTTGGTTACTTCCAGTTGCCCCGATCTTTTTGTCTTGGAATTCTTTGGGGGGTACTGTATGCCCTACTCTTTTTGTCTTGGACTCATTTACAGTGCCTACACCCCAGTCTTCTCATGTTACGATTCTTTGGGGGTACAATATATCCCAGTCTTTTCATCTTGAGAATCTTTGAGCGAACGCAGGTCTCAGTTTTTTTTGTCTTGGAATTCTTTATGGGACATATCCGCCCTCGTCTTTTCGTCTTGGAGCCGTTTGAGGCACTCTATTGCACGCAATACCGCCGGCAGCACTCTCCACGGCTGGGAGCCACCCGTGCTACCATATGCAGCACTCTCCACGGAGCTGCCTGGGGACTCAGCTTCTCCAGCTTCCCATCTTTAGGCTACACAATCAACGCATTGCCCAACAAAAAACAACACAAGCACTGGGCGCGGTGGCGCGTGCCTGTAGTCCCAGCTACCCGGGAGGCTGAGGTGGGAGGATCGCTTGAGCCCAGGGGTTCTGGGCTGTGGTGCGCTATGTGGATGGGTTGTCTGCACTAAGTTCGGCATCGATGTGGTGACCTCCGGGGAGCGGGGGACCACCAGGTTGCCTAAGGAGTGGTGAACCGCCCCAGGTCGGAAACGGAGCAGGTCAAAACTCCGGTGCTGATCAGTAGTGGGATAGTGCCTGTGAATAGCCACTGCACTCCAGCCTGAGCAGCATAGCGAGATCCTGTGTCTTAAGAACAAAAAAAAAATTATTTTAAAAAACAGTACACGCAGTAGCCATCAAGCAGCAAGCTGGCAACACTGGCGGTGCCCTCTTGGGCAGTGGCGGCTGTGTACTGGCGCCAGCTACTAAGCCCAGAGCACTCTATGGACTCATCATCTTTATCTGGTGTCCACATATCCTGCTTGCTGCTCCAGCTGTCCTAAAAATATGCCCCAGACTTGTTTTGTATAGTAAGACCAGAGACACGCAAATGATAGCTGACGAACAAGTCATTTTTTTATTAAACTCACCGTCCCCAAGACACCGGAGCGGGGGTCACTCCACACAGGGCCACACAGGGAAGTGACTACGCGGAATGAGCAGGGGGTAGAGAGGGAAAGCACTGGCAGAGCCTTGATTGTGGATTTCTCAGGAAGGAATGGGCAAAGCAAGGTAAGCAAATGGCGCAAATTTGGGATTGGCTAGTTTGCATTGTTTTAGCAGATTCTGCGCTATAGGGTGCATCCGCAATTGTGTGAAGACGGGTTTTGGAGATTCCGAGTGTCTCTTAGTAAATCATGAATTTTAGGGCCTGGTGCTCTCAGCAAATTGCTGCTTCTCTCAGGTAGTGAGCTGTAGCTTGGAGCCCACTGTGAAGGCCCTAGAAACTAGTCTGCCCCTTGTTCTCCCTCCTCCTCTTTTCCTAAAAACAGAGGTTTTTAAACTTGTAGCTTGTGTAAAAGCACATCCAAAAGTAAAATAAAATAAAATAAAATAAAAACTTGTAGCAATAAACACATAACATTAAATTTACCATATTTACCATTTTGAGCGTGCAGTTCAGTAATGTTGAGTATATTCACATTATTATGCAACAAATCCCTGGAACTTTTTCTTCTTGCAAATCTAAAACTCTATCACCAGTGAACACCGATTCTCCTTCCCTCTTTCTTGGCCTTTGGTAACCTCTTTCTACTCTCTCTGTGATTTTTCACTACCTTATTTAGTCTTTCTTTCTATTTCTTAAACCAACCAATCTACCTTCCTTCCTTCTTCCCTTCCTTCCTTCCCTCCCTTCCTCCATTTCTCCCTCCCTCCCCCCTCCCTTCCTTCCTCTCCCTCCCTCTCTCCCTTGCTTCCTCTCTCTCTCCCTCTTTCTTTTTTCACGCAGGGTCTCATGCTGTTACCCAGGCTGGAGTGCAAGTGCAGTGTTGCCATCACAGCTCACTCCCGGGCTCAAGCGCTCCTCGTCCATCAGCTTTCCAAGTAGCTGAGACTGCAGGCACTCACCAGCACACTCTGCTAATTTTTCAATCTTTTGTAGAGACAGAGTTTCCTTATGTTGCCCTGGCTGGTCTCAAACTCCTGGCCTCAAGGGACTCTCTCTCTTGGCTGGGATTACCAGTGTCAGCCGCTGTGCCTGGCCATTGGTTTGTTTGTTTGAGAAGGAATCTCACTCTGTTGCCCAGGCTGGAGTGCCATGGCGAGATCTTGGCTCACTACAACCTCTGCCTTTCAGGTTCAAGCTATTCTCCTGCCTCAGCCTCCTGGGTAGCTGGGACTACAGGCTCGTGCCACCACGCCTGGCTAATTTTTGTATTTTTAGTAGAGACAGGGTTTCACCATGTTGGCCAGGATAGTCTGAATCTCCTGACCTCATGATCCACCCACCTTGGCCTCCCAAAGTGCTGAGATTACAGGCATGAGCCACTGCGCCCGGCCCCCTGTTAATTTTTAAATCTTTTGTAGAGACAGTTTCCCTATGTTGCCGTGGCTGGTCTCAAACTCCTGGCCTCAAGGGGTCCTCCCTCATGGCTTGGATTATTGGCATGAGCCACGTGCCTGGCTGTTTTTTTGTGTTTAGTTTAGTTTTGTTTTGTTTTGAGAATGAGTCTCGCTCTGTCGCCCAGGCTGGAGTGCAATGGCGTGATCTCAGCTCACTGCCACCTCCGCCTCCTGGGTTCAAGCGATTCTCCTGCCTCAGCCTCCCGAGTAGCTGGGACTACAGCTTGTGCCACCACACCCAGCTAATTTTTGTATTTTTAGTAGAGACAGGGCTTCACCATGTTGGCCAGGCTGGTCTTGAACTCCTGACTTCGTGATCCTCCCACCTCAGCCTCCCAAAGTGCTGGAATGAATGGTGGGATCACAGCTCATTGCAGGCTCCACCTCCTTGGGCTGAATCAATTCTACCATCTCAGCCTTTCAAATAGCTGGGATTACAGGTGTGCGCCACAATACCTGGAAATTTTGTCTCCTTTAGATCCTTCATAGGAGTCCTTTTGTGACTGGCTCATTTTTTTTTAAGGACCTGCATATTTTGTTTTCTATAATGACTATATTATTTTACATTCCTACCAACAGTTCCCAAGGGTCCCAACTTCTTTATTATCTGGCCAGCACTTGTTATTTTTGTTTCTTTTTTCTTCATAGTAGAGGGGTATTGGGCTGTGTTGAGGATCAGTACACACACATTTCCATTTGAATACAGTTCTTAACATACTAGAATGAAAATCTCAAAAGCCATGTTCTTACAATCTTTTCTAAAATGATTCCAGTGACTTTCCAGCTTAAAAGCTGGAGGCAAATTTTCCTTAAGAGCTGTTAATTTACAATGTAATATATAAATTATATGCTCAAATTTTCAGTTTTCTGCAGCATATTAACAGTTATTAGGAAAACTGGACCACTATAACCAAAGATGTTACAGAGTGAACACAATCCTTTTTTTTTTTTTTTTTCAAGGCAGAATCAATCCATCAACCAGGCTGGAGTGCATGATCTCAGCTCACTGCAACCTCTGCCTCCCAGGTTCAAGTGATTCTCTTGCCTTAGCCCCCCAAGGAGCTGGGACTACAGGTGCGTGCCACCATGCCTGGTTAGTTTTTGTATTTTCAGTACAGACCGGGTTTCACTGTGTTGGTCAGGCTGGTCTTGAACTCCTGACCTCAAGTGATCCTCCTGCCTCAGCCTCCCAAAGTGCTGGGATTACAGGCATGAGCCACCGCACCTGGCTGAGTGCGCACAATTCTGACAGTGAGAGTAAATATTAAGGAGTGGTTTTCTTTTCTTTTCTTTTCTTTTCTTTTTCTTTCTTTCTTCCTTCCTTCCTTCCTTCCTTCCTTCCTTCCTTCCTTCCTTCCTTTCTTTCTTTCTCTCTTTCTCTCTTTCTTTCTTTCTTTCTTTCTTTCTTTCTTTCTTTCTTTCTTTCTTTCTTTCTTTCTTTCTTTATCTTTCTTTCTCTCTCCGTCTCTCTCCTCTCTTTCTTTTTTCTCTTTTTTTTTTTTTTTTTTTTTTTTTTTTTTTTTTTGAGACAAGGTCTTGCTTTGTTGGCTAGGCTGGAAAACATTGGTGCGATCATAGCTCACTGCAGCTTTGAACTCCTGGGCTCAAGCAATCCTTCTGCCTCAGCCGCCTGAGAGGCTGGGACTACGAGCCTGAGCCACCACACACACCCGACCCCTTTTGAAAGTTAAAACTTTAGAATGGCTTTTATTTATAGGCAACTACAATTTTTTCCCCCTCTTTCGATGTTCACCTGACAAGCTCCTGGTGGTAGCCGGTAGCTCTGACAGAGAGCAACAGAAACAAGATAAGGTCCAACCTAGTGACCACAGGCCTGAGCGGTATTTCGCCTTTGGTGATGCCATTGATTTCCTGTGGTGAGATTATCCCTCCCATTGGGGTTAGGACACGTAGACCAGGTAAGACTCACTCACTCAGTGGACGGAGGGGAGAAATCCTCCTTCTTCCCTTGCTATAGGTGTTAGTTTCCTAGTTCCCTTTAGCGTTTAGCCTCACCCAGGCGGAGATAGTAATCTTGCAATTGTTTCACGCCCATTATCTCCCCTTGGCTGGAGGCAGGGAGGACCCTCTGGTCTTTAATCTGTTTTGTCTTTAACTTTAGTCAATCAGGAGCCTCTATGTGGTCTATTCTTGTTAAACCAGAGATGCCTGGTCTCATGGCTCTCTTTGGGAGGACTTAGATTGATAATGGCAATGGTGACACGTTGGGTGGACATCTGAGGCACAGGCGGAGGAGGACTTTATGCAGCCCCAGAGCAGCACCACACCCCTCCAGCAAGCTGTTGTGCTTGCCGTGTATCAATGACAGATCCCAGAGAGAAGAGAACAGCACGTGGTGCAGGGCCGGCGGGGAAGCGGGGAGCCATCTGGGACTTGCACGCCCAGGCAGCAGGTGGGGAGCACGTGAGAGTGTGCAGGGGAACTGCGGTGCTAGCCACGGGGGAGAGCCACAGCAAGCTACACGTGGGTCAGAGGCATTTTGTTGTGTCCCTTGTGGACGTGACCACGCACCCTGCTTGCTGCGCCAGTTTTATTTTCCTCTAATTTGATCTTTCCTCTAATTTGCTCCAGAGACAGAGAGTAGCTATAAAGTCTAGGCTGTTCTGAAGGGGCTGCCCTGAAGGGGGTGTATATATTATGTTTTTCACAGAATACTTCTTTATCCTGAAGTAACAAAAGCAGCGTGTCAGTGACAGATCCCAGAGAGAAGAGACCAGCACGCAGTGCTGGGCCGGCGGGAAGCGGGAGCCACCTGGGACATGCCTGCTCGGGCAGCGGGTGGGGAGCATGTGAGAGCTTGCAGGGGAACTCTGGGCCAAGCCGTTAGAGGGTCCAGGGCGTCACCCAAGGAGGTTTCCCATGGAGAGTTTTTTTTTGAGGTTTTCGTTCTTGCTGCCCAGGCTGGAGTGCAGAGATAGGATCTCGGCTCACTGCAACCTCTGCCTCCCGAGTTCAAGTGATTCTCCTGCCTCAGCCTCCAGAGTAGCTGAGACTACAGGTGCCTGCCACCATGCCTGGCTAATTTTTTGTATTTTTAGTAGAGATGGGGTTTCACCATGTTGGCCAGGCTGGCCTCAAACTCCTTGACCTCAGGTGATCCACCCACCTTGGCCTCCCAAAGTGCTGGGATTACAGGTGTGAGATACCCCGCCCATCCCTTGTGGGGAGTTCTAACTGGTGAGTTTAGAGTAAGCAGGACCAGTTCCGTGGGGGCATGCATGCTGTGATGGGGAGGGGGGCACTGTGGCCAATCTGTGCAGTCCATGCAGGGTGTGGGGGCCAGTGGGTGAGTCTAGTAGGTTGAGCCTAGCTGTCCCCTAGTGAGGTGATCACCAGGAGGAGGCATATAAAGTAGATTGCTGGATCATCTACCTGGAGGAACTGAGAGGAGGTGGAGTGTTGAGAACTGCAAATGGTGTCCAGGGTGACAAAGCTGGTACAAGAAAGCCCAACTTACATTCGAAGTGGATGCCAGACAACATACAATTATAAGAATTCCCTACAGCTTTGTATTGCAGGATATAAAACTACCCTCTCCACCTATGGTTTGTTAAGCTGACACCACAACAGTCAAGTCCTTCCATAATTCATAGCCCACAGTTTTCTGGTTGTATAAAAAATAAACAGCAAATGATTTTGCTTCTTTTAAAAAAAAGCACTTATGCCAGGAGCAGTGGCTCAAGCCTGTAATCCCAGCATTTTAGGAGGCTGAGGTGGGAGGATTGCTTGAGCCCAGGAGTTCAAGACCAGCCTGGGCAACATGGCAAAAACCCATTTCTGCAAAAAAATAAAAAATAAAAGATAGCCGGGCACAGTGGCGCATGCCTGTAGTCGTAGCTCTTCAGGACCCTGAGGCAGAAGGATTCTTTGAGCCCAGGAGGTCAAAGCTGTAGTGAGCCATGTTCTTGCCATGGCACTCTAGTCTTGGTGACAGAGTGAAACCCTGTCTCCAAAGTAAAAAAAAAAAGCATTTACATTTTAAAAATCAGATTTTCTCCTTCTTAAAATATTTCCAGGCTGGATGCAGTGGCTCATGCCTTTAATCCCAGCACATTGGGAGGCTGAGGTGGGAGGATTGCTTGAGGCCAGGAGTTAGAGACCAGCCCAGGCAACATAGTGAGACCCCATATCTTTAAAAATAAAAAATAATTAGCTGGGCACTGTGGCGCGTGCCTGCACTCCCAGCTACTTGAGAGGCTGAGGTGGAAAGATTGCTTGAGCCCAGGAGTTAAGGCTGCAGTGAGCTATGACTGTGCCGTTGCACTCCAGTCTGGGTGACAGCAAACTCCTATCTTAAAACAAAACAAAACAAAACAAAACAACATTGGGCTGGGCGATGTGGTTCATGCCTGTAATCCCAGCATTTTGGAAGGTCAAGGCGGGTGGATCACCTGAGGTCAGGAGTTTGAGACATGGTGAATCCTGCTTCTACTAAAAATACAAAATTAGCCAGGTGTGGTGGCACATGGCTGTAATCTCAGCTACTCAGGGGGCTGAGGCAGGAGAATTGTGTGAACCCGGGAGGCAGAGGTTAATAGTGAACTGAGACTCCAGCCTGGACAATAGGAGCGAAACTCCATCTCAAAAAACAAAAACAAAAAAAATTGCAGAGCTACTTGTGCGTTTACAAAATATAGTATTTGATAAAAATAGCTCTAGGAATTGCAGGAGAAGGGAGACAGGGACCACTGATAAGACAAGGGTGAAGGATATTAACCAGACTTGGCTTCTTTCTCTCCTGCTTTAGTAGAGGCTAGACTCTCCTCATTTTCAGTTTTTCTATTTTCTGCGGGAAAATCTTTGCTTTCTGGGTTAGCTACTTTGGCCTGTTTGTCTTATACTCCCATTTCCCTTTTCTTTGCATTTTTGTTGTTGTTTGAAGATTTATCCTTTCCTGCTGCCTGTTTTGGATTTGTTTTCATTTTTGTAGGGGTGGATTTAGCTGATAACCTCATCAGTCTTCACTTCAGCTCCTCCTTCACTGCCCCTTCAGCTGTGCGGACCTTCTTCTTGGGCATCTTGGCAGCAGGGAGGGTGCCCGAGGGTACTGGTGCCTTCAGGCTTTGAGCACGGAGAGTGTTCTTGAAGTGGGGCTGCCTGGCCACTTAGAAAAATGTAGGGAGAAATCCACGTGGAAGAAGGCAGGGAGTAATCAAGATGAGATCTGAAAATAAAGAGCCTGGCCAGGCGTGGTGGCTCATGCCTGTAATCCCAGCAGTTTGGGAGGCTGAGGCGGGTGGATCACTTGAGGTCAGGAGTTCAAGACTAGCCTGGCCAACATGGCAAAATCCCGTCTCTTCTGAAAGTACAAAAATTAGCTGGGCATTGTGGCACATGCCTGAAATCCCAGGTACTCAGGCAGAGGTTGCAGTGAGCTGAGATCACACCACTGTACTCCAGCCTGGGCGACAAGAGCAGGACTCTGTCTCAAAAAAAAAGAAAAAAGAAAAGAACCCTTGAGAGCCTATTTGGAGGTTCTAACAGGAAAGTGCAGCGACTCAAATACCCTCCATCGAAGAGCCGTCCTCCTCTATTTGACAGAGCTCTTCATCTTCAGGAGGGAGGGGACAACTGCCTAGTCAGAGAGATGGAAAACAAAGAGCTCTTAAGGTTCTCAAGCATCTTTGGATAGGGGGTCCTAGGTGACCAGGTGGGAAGATGACTGCCTCCTCATGGCATAAAGCGGGGAGGCAATTATAGAGAGATCCTGCAGTTTCTGACCCAAAAAAATCTCTCTATCATCTTTTTGTTTCTTGCAGAGTAAACTGTTGAATAATAGAAGCCCAGTCTGTGGAGATAATTTTTCCTGGGGCTGAGATATCATGACCCACGTATTGAATGCAGAACTTTGTCATTAGCCACCTGGTGGCTCTTTATTGCTCATGCCTTAAGTGTTCAGAAGAGTGCTATCATAACTAACAGGACACAGAAAATCACCCACATACTGAAATAAAGTTCATTTTTCTGGGTATTTAAAGTCCTTTACATAGAGCCCTCAGTAACTCCTTGGGGCATAACTGTCCAGACATATTGCTGATTTTCTCAGGTAAAGAAAAACAAATACTGGATATCTTTATGAAAAAGGATGCCGAAAAAAATCTGAACGCAAATTGTTGACAGGTGAAATATTAGATGTTGGAAGGGGTCACAGCCAGCACAGTATTAGGGTTGAGCATCAGGGGAAATCTGGGTTTGACACTTTTGTTGATAGTTCTCAAGTCTTGGACTGGCTGAAAATCCTCTTCCGTCTGGCTTTATAGTGGCCATAATGGGAGTGTTGCATAGACTGGAAGTGGGGATTAGCAGTTTTTTATCTAATAAATCTTGGGTTACTGGGTGGAGCCCTTCAAGGCCTCATGGTTTTAAATGATATTGGGCAGTTTAGGGAGGAGCACGGAAAGATCTGTTTCCACCTTAAGGAGCTCTGTGGGCCATGTAAGTCCAATACCGGTGGAGTTTGTTGCCCACAAAGGAGGGATTTGTCTAACAGTTGATGTAAGTCCTTAGTCGAACAGTGCTAGGTTGAAGGGAAGAGGAACTCAGAGAAGTCGGACAAAGCCATTAGGTGACATAAACCTGGGGGTGGAGTAGGGCAGGAGTTGCGGAGGGGTCCCTTGTGGGTGCACTGAATTTTGATACTCCAATTCCTGAAATGATCCCTTCTTAACAGATTTACAGGGGTGAGAGAATTGAGAAAACAGTTGTGCTGAGCTTTAAGAGGCCCCCAAAGAAACATTAAGAGGTTGAGAAAGGCAAATCGTGAGACAAATGATGAAAACCTGCCACTGAAAAAGTCTGGGCATGCTGAGAAAGGAGCATGGGAAGCAAGGTGGTGGGTGGTGTTAAGGGTAGATGATTGTGTTGCCCAGGTGTTGGTATCAAGTAACATGGGCTGGTCGAGGTGGCTCACGCCTGTAATCCCAGCACATTGGGAGCCTAAGGCGGGTGGATCACCTGAGGCCATGAGTTAGAGACCAGCCTGTTCAACATGATGAAACCCTATCTCTGCTAAAAATACGAAAATTAGCTGGGTGTAGTGGCGCGCACCTGTAGTCTCAGCTACTCCACAAGCGGAGGCAGGAGAATCGCTTCAATCCAGGAGGCGGAGTTTGCAATGAGCCAAGATCCTGCCACTGCACTCCAGCCTGGGTGACAGAGACTCTGTCTCATAAATAAATACATAAATAATAAATAGATAAATAAATAAAAGAAACGTGGTGAGGTGCCCTTCAACTTTGAGTCTGGTGGCAGTTGGGAGTGCTGGATATTTACTTCATTGGAGGGCAGTCAGTGATTTTCTGCGAGAAGGGTCCTGAAAGTTTTCCCTCCTTTTGAGAGCTGTGCAATTCTAGACACAGTGTTCTTTTTCTTTACAGTATCGACAAGCTTCCAGATCACTGGGGGCCCATGATTTTGGAGCTTGCCTCATGAGTTAAAATCTTGGTTTTTTTCTAATTACTGTGATTACATTGAGTGCATTACTACAAACCTGAGTTATGTATTTCCCAGTTGTTTGCAAATGCTACCTTTATACTGTTGGACTAATGCTTGAAGCTCATACATGTCTGCATTTTTCTAGTTGATATTATTTTTTTTTTTTTGTGATGTGTGAACGCCAGCCTGAGACCATTTACAAAGCTTGTAGGCAGAGCAGAGGTTTTTTGGGGAAGTCAGTTCCCACCCTGAATACACCTTCTATGTTGTTTCCAGTCGATGATGACAGTTTGCCACAGTTTCATCCCTTTGTTGTGTACAGTTTTGATTATATGGTCGACTGGTTTCAGTCAGATACTCAAAACTGTACGCAGCAAAAGGGATAGAACTGAGAGATGCCTCCTAGTAGTTTATCTCTTATTTCCTTCAGTCTTCAGAAGGGGTCAGGGATAGGCTGAGGAAAAAGGTCCCTGGAGATGATGGTCCATTTGGCTTTTTTAAACCAAAAGGAATCATCTCCAGGTTCAACCAAGAACTGGTTACATTGATATAGGTCAGGGAGAATATGACCCCAGGACAATTCTAAATTGTTCAGTACATTTTCTTTTTCCTTTCCTTTCGGGGTGATGGCATGTCATTCAGACCAAGACCAAGGTTTTGGCTTCATCTGCAGGAGATCGGGGACTAATGAATCTTAAGGTTAAAGGGAGTTGAGGCGCGTTGAGGTTCCGTTGGCGAAGGACATTCTGGGAGAGAAGGATGCAGGAGAGAGCTGAGAGTGGGATACAGAATTGCTGTGGGGTTTTCTGGATTAAAAATGTCTCTGAAGGCATGATGTAAAAGCCTCAATGGTTTGAATGAGGTATGAATTATTTCGCTGTTTTTTGACTTCTTACTTAAATAAGCAGACCATCATGCATTTGAGAATTTTGTTCCTTTTTGCTCTGGTGTCACCTTAGGTGGATTAATTTGGAGATATCCGAGGAGTCCCAGAGAGCCATTGTAATTCAAGGTCTTCAGAAAAGTTTTGCCACGGAGAAAGAACACGGACAGTATTGGAACCATGTGGTGAAGCAGGATTGGAGGAACAGGGGTTTCAGTCGACTGAGAGGTTCCTGTGAGAGAAACAGGCTCAAATAGAGATAACAGAAAGACGTCGTGAGGAGCCAGGAAAGAAGAATTTCCGGGGGCCAGGGAATGAATTCCATTCAAAACAAGGAGCCAGGAAAAAGAACTTCCAGCCTAGGAGGTACCTTTCAAAAGAAACCTGGGACTCTAACCTACCTTCTGAGAGTACATTCAGAATTGTAGGAATCAGGTCGGGCACCGCAGCTCACGCCAGCAATCCCAGAGGTTTGGGAGGCTGAGGGGTGGATCACCTGAGGTCGGGAGTGTGAGACCAGCCGGACCAACATGGAGAAACCTGGTCTCTACTAAAAAAGTACAAAACTAGCCAGGGGTGGTGGCGCATGCCTGTAGTCCCAGCTACTCGGGAGGCTGAGGCAGGAGAATTGCTTGAACCCGGGAGGCAGAGGTTGCAGTGAGCAGAGATCGCGCCATCGCCCTCCAGCCTGGGCAACAAGAGCACAACTCCGACTCCGAAGAAAAAAAAAAAAAGAGTTGTAGGAATCAAAATGTGTCCTCAATGTGCCTCAACAAATGCTTGTTAAGGCACTGGATGTGGAGTCCGATTCCCCACTGGATACCCAAACTGCGGGAGGTGGTTCCCATCCAGACCCATTCACCGCACCAGATCGCGGTCGGAAACACCGCAGGACATGAGTTAAAGTGGCGAAAAAAAAAAAAAAGATTTCATTTAGTGACTACTGAAAGCAGGGAAGGAGCTGAGCTGTATTCCGATTTGGGCCTTTTAAAGAAACAATGAGGAAGAGGGGAGTAAAGGAGCTGAGAAATGCCAGAGAAGTGAGAAAGTGCAAAGGGGAGCTTCCGGACAGCGACAGAGAACCAGGAGGCTCCTGGAGGGTGGCCCCCCGGAGAGCACGTGGAATCTCCCCACTCCCTCCCGCACTTGCCCTGCGCATCTCTTCCATCTGGCTGCCCATCTGTATACATGGAAATTTACTTTACAGTAAACAGGTAAATGGAAATTTGCAACAGCTGTGAAAATCTTCAATTTTCTGAATCCATTTTTTATTTTTAGTGGCGATTGCTTAACTGCCTCAGTTTTAAGTACCATAGCGAAAGGAAGGCATACGATTCTTAGATTAATGAATTGTAAGTACATTTAGGCAGTTTTCGTTTTGCTTTTTCAGACACGGTCTTGCTCTGTAGTCCAGGCTGGAGTGCAATGTCATGAACACAGCTCACTACCTACTCAGCCTCCTGAGCGCAAGCAATCCTGAGCTCAAGCAATCCTCCCATCTCAGCCTCTCGAGTGGCTAGGACCACAGGCGCCCACGCGCTACACCGCCCAACTGATGATGATGATGATGATGATGATTTTAATTTTGTAGAGGCACGTCTCACTATGTTGACCAGGCTGGTTTTGAACGCCTGGCCTCAAGCACTCCTCCTCTGTCTCAGCCTCCCAAAGTGCTGGGATTATAGGTGTGAGCCACTGCACCCGGTGATTTTGCAGTTTTTGGAAACCATGAGTTTGATTTTGGTGTGGATATTTTGGAAGACTCCATGAAACAAATGCACTTCATGTGATTTCTCAGTAACATTGATGATAGATTTACTTCTGAACCTCTTGGATGTGTATATGTTAGAAGTAGTTCTCCACCCAACTGATGTTGAATTAAATGGCTGCGAAATTACTGTAACAAGAACGAAGAGCAATATTGGAAATTTGGTAACTAATGTCGTGTTGTAAGCTACTCATGCCAATGTAGCATTGCTTCATACAAGTATTTTCACATCTAATTCAATACATCCAGTGGGGGATTTCACTTCGCATGATTTTTTGGCTATCCTTCTCATAGTGGACCCCAGTTTTCGTTGTCAGAGTAACACAAGCACAGCTGCTTGAAGGTCTTGAAAATGCGGTTAATAAATATTCAGCTCAAGATGGGAGTTTTTCTCAAGTTGTTGGAATAGAATTTGGACTCAATTCAGATGCAGAACTGGGACATTGAATAAGAGATACTGTGAAAGTTCAACGAAAAAATTTACCTTCTTGCTATTAAAGATTATATCGCACATGAGAAAAATAGTTACATTATGCTTGATAGTTGTTCTTGAATGTTTGACAAAGAAACTGTACAGGTACCTTCCACAGTCGCCATGAATCACTTTGAATCGATAAAAATTTTGTAGGGAAGGAAGCAGTGTCTTTCAGGCCATTGAATGAATTTGATTACTACTACAAACAAATCATCATTATTAACAGCCTTTGAGGAACAATCAGATAAGCCATCAGCAGTAATTGCAGCACCTGGCATAAAAGGGCGAATTTGCTGTATTTCTCAGCAAATGAAAGAACATTTTACCAACTTAGAGCTGGAGGGAAACAAGGTTTAAGAACTTTTCCCATTATTGGTGATAATGCATCTGAAAGTTTTGATTCTGAGTGAAATGCTATATGGGTAATATATAATCAATGCCCAAATGAATGGACAAAACATACACTTTTGGCATTGTTAAGCACGATAATATAATTTTGGCCCTTTGGTATTGTACTAGAATTAATTTTAATTCTAAGGCTATTGCTCTAAATGTCCTTCTTATCGCTTATGACTCTTCAGTGTGTTATGCAGGAAACAATATAGATATACTTGTGAACTGTTGTTTGTGGTTTAAGCATATATATATTGAATAATGTTTCTAGATTAAATGACTTTTAAGCTCCAAAGAAAAGAATACAAAGCATTGGTCAATATAAACGTGATTAGGCCAGCTGTGACTGCTAGCAGGCAGTTATCTGAATTAGGGATCTATCCTCCCACAGAGAGTTGGAGACAGAGCCCTATCCTTCTTGATGATTCTCTTTCGAAGGAATGGCTCTCAGGTCTTTGAGAGAGATGTCCCTGAGTTACAAGAGCTACATATGTACAACTGTGAGGACTTTTTTTGTCAATGCTCTAAGAAAGGGAGGTCAAGAAGCTATCATCAGCTGTTTGATGGCTAGAGCACATCGTAAATTTTCCTGGCAGTGTTGAGCTTTCTCAGGCAGGCGTTATTTAGGGGCCTGGGATCATTCTAGGGACACAGCCTTATGCTGTCAGAAGCCAAACTTGTTTGATCAGGTCTCAGTGCAGGGATTTAGACAGGGTTTTCATGTGCCAAGGGTTCTGCACGCTTCATTCTGTGCCGCTAGGCACTGTGCATGTGATCTGTACGGGAATCTACACAGCGTGGCACTCTTCATGGCAATCTGTGGGACAGCTCAGGGAGAACTCAGCTTGTCCAGCCCCCCAATTTTAGGTTGGAAAATCATGGTAATACCCATTAAGAAACAACACAGGCAGTAGCCAGCAAGCAAGCTGCCAACATTGGTGGTGCCCTCTCTGGCAGTGGCTGCTGTCTACTGGGGCCAGTTTCTAAGCCCAGGGCACTCTACAGATTCACCATCTCCATGTGGTTTACATCACCTACCTTGTTGGCTGTGCTAACTGCTCTAAAAATATACTCTAGACTTGTTTTGAGCAGGTGTAGTAAGGCACACACACCAAACACACAAATGATCGCCAGGAAGCAAGACTTTTTTTCCTTTTTCTTTCTTTCTTTTTTTTTTTTTTTGAGATGGAGTCTCGATGTTTCACCCAAGCTGGAGTGCAGTGGCATGATTTCAGCTCACTGCAACCTCTGCCTCCTGAGTTCAAGCAATTCTCCCTACCTCAGTCTCCTGAGTAGCTGGGATTACAGGAGCGTACCACCCCTCTGGGCTAATTTTTTATTTTTAATAGAGACGGGGTTTCACCATGCTGGCCAGGCTGGTCTGGAACTCCTGACCTCAGGTGATCCACCCGCCTCGGCCTCCCAAAGTGCTGGGATTACAGGCGTGAGACTCTGTGCCTGGCCCACAGACATTTTTAATTTTTATTTATTTATTTATTTTTGCGACATAGTCTCATTCCATCGCCCAGGCTGGAGTGCAGTGGCGTGATCTCAGTTCACTGTAACCTCTGACTGCCAGGTTCAAGCAATTCTCCTGCCTCAGCCTCCTGAGGAGCTGGGACTACAAGTGTGCATTACCACGCCTGGCTAATTTTTTGTATTTTTAGTAGAGACGGGGTTTCACCATGCTGGCCAGGCTGGTCACAAACTCCTGACCTCGTGATCTGCCCACCTTGGCCTCCCAAAGTGCTGGGATTACAGGCATAAGCCACTGCGCCTGGCACATTTTTTATTATACCCACAGTTCCCAAGACATAGGAGGCAGGTATATTACACAGGGCCACAAAGGAAAGTGACAAATTGGGGTGAGCAAATGTAGAGAGAGGGGAACTGCTGGCAGCGCCTTTATTATGAATTTTTCAGGTAAGGGTGGGCAAAACAAAGTAAGCAAGTGGTGCAAATTTAGGATTGGATAGTTTGCATGGTTTCAGCGAATTCTGGGTTATGGATGGGTCCCCGGTGGTCTAGTACCTGGTGCTGTAGTACATAGGGCATAGTATATAGTACATAGGACCTGGCACTATAGTACAGGGGATAGTGTCCCAGACTGTAGAGTTCTGATAAAGGAGATGGCTGAGAGTGGTGGACCGGGGATTTGTTGGTTTGCATAGCAAAGGTGTGCTGGCAGGCAAGTTGTTATCTCTGGGAATTAGTTAAGCCTGAGATAGGTGGTACCCACGTCGAAAGGCTCTAGTTGCATCAAGAATACAGAAAATAAGAACATATAGTTAATTCGATTGGACTTGTAGTGCTCTAGCATTACAAAATTTTCTGGAGCCCTTTACATGTCATAATATTTGAACACTACCAATTAGTTTAAAAAAAAAAAAGGATCTGTGGAATTCGCAGCTTCCTAAATTCTTCCTTACAGAGTTACTCTATTTGAATATAAATTGCTTTATTGTTGGAAGTTAACTGGTGAAAATGTCTGTGAGTTTAAATAGAACAGCTCAATAATATAGTTTTCATCTTGATGTCTTCATCCTATAAAAAGCCGATGGGAATTCTTTCTTTAAAGTTAAATCTCTAGAGGATATAAGCTTTGGATGATTTTCGAATTAAAGAAACAAGTGTTTGGTTGGTAGCATTTTCAGCCCCAACTATCACCAGATGTTGAAAGCACTATCTTTGAGAGCTACTGATTGTGTTTCTACTAGCAAAGAGAAAGGAGAAGAAAATGGGTGAGTAAAAAAGAAAGAGAAGTAGAGAAAGAAAAAAAGGAAAGGAGTAGATTATGGCAAGAATTGGTAGAGGATTATTGGAAATGATCACCGCAGCTATGTCTGTATGAAGGAGGTGTATTACAAATGTATCCATACAATGTAAAGTGGAAAAGACTAAGAATACGATGTGAAGACTATAACTGAGAAGTTAAAATCACACTATGCACAGTTTTAAATTCACGTGGTGCAAAATGTTATCATGATTTTATATTTGTAGTTCCTTGCCCCTGCAATTCCTTTGCCCACATCTACTCCTGATAAGCAGAAGCAACTATTTTTAAAATTTTACTTTGAACCAGGTGTGGTGTGGTTCATGCGCATAATCCCAGCGCTGTGGGAGGCCGAAGTGGGAGGATTCTTTGAAGCCATGAGTTTGAGACCAGCCTTAGCCATATAGCAAGACACTGTCTCTAAAGAAAAAAAAAAGGGGGCCTGATGTGGTGGCATGCACCCGTAGTCCCAACTACTCGGGAGTCTGAGGCAGGACGATCGCTTTAGTCCGGGTTGTAG
>PVKP010031105.1:0-27293 GCA_004027715.1 Plecturocebus donacophilus | reverse complement strand
AGGCACTGAGCACAGGAACCTCAGCAGAAGGCGAGGAAATGGTGGAGAGAGTTGCTGAAAGGCCCGCCCAGGCACTGAGCAGAGGAGCCATGATTGCGGGTGCGGCCAGTGGAGGCATCTTGCTTGTGCT
Organism: Plecturocebus donacophilus; assembly: GCA_004027715.1. Taxonomy (NCBI): domain Eukaryota; kingdom Metazoa; phylum Chordata; class Mammalia; order Primates; family Pitheciidae; genus Plecturocebus; species Plecturocebus donacophilus. The sequence continues at coordinate 27,163 of PVKP010031105.1, read as the reverse complement.
GGATGTGTTCCAGCTTGTGTACGAGACAAAGCACTTGGGTGAGGGGGCGGAGTCAGAGTTAGCTGAGAAGCTAAAGGAGCAGGCTCAGGAGCTGGAGGAGAAGCTAAACGTGCTCACCAAGTGGTATGAGTTTCTGCAGGCAGGCCAAGAACAGTGACCCAGAGCAGGCACAGCCGGCACAGAATGAAAACTTCTTTTCTTTTTTGTTTTGTTGAGATGAAGTCTCACTGTGTTGCCCAAGCTGGAGTGCAGTGGGATAACCTTGGCTCACTGCAGCCTCCGCCTTCTTGGTTCAAGCTAGTCTCCTGCCTCAGTCTCCCAAGTGCCTGGGACTACAGGTGCCCACCACCAGGTCCAGATAATTTTTGTATTTTTGGTAGAGACAGGGTTTCACCATGTTGTCCTGGATGGTCTCGATCTCTTGGCCTCATGATCCACCCACCTCAGCCTCCCAGATTCCTTGGATTACAGGTGTAAGCCATGGCGCCTGGCCAAAATATAAACATTTTATTAGATGGATAAAAAGAATGAGGTAAAGTTGATGGAACTCAGTATTAGTGACTTTGGCATTTCTGTAGCTGAACACAGCAGGAAAGGGGTTAACGCAGATGGCAAGTGCACCAAGGAGAAGGCAGGAATGCTGGAGCCTGGAATAAGGGAAGAGAGAGGACGGGAGAGTGGGGAATGGGAAGAAGCCATTTACTTTAGACTAAAGAATGTGCTGCGGGGAGGAATAGAGGGAGGCGTGCAGGAACCGGCAATGAGAAGGCCAGGAAAAGAAAGAGCTGAAAATGGAGAAAGCAAAGAGTTAGAAGTGTTGGAGACAGGAGAAGAAACAGCGGCTCCACTGTCGACCCGCCCCCTGGTTTTACGTCCTTCCGAGAATGAATCTTTTCCTGGTGGTCTCTCATTCTGTCTTTCCAGCACCCACTCCCCCTTGTCCTCCTTGGGGCGTATCTCAGTCAGGCAGTGGCTTCTTGATGGTCGTGGTGGTGGTTGCCATGTGATGGGTCCCCTCCACTTTACTAAAGGGTGCATGTCCCCTGCTTGAACCCTGAAGGGCAGGTGCTGAGCCATGGCCATGGTCCCCAACTGAAGAGCAGCTGTCCCTCAGAACCCAAACTTCCCAGACAGTATCTTAGAACCAACCAATGAAAGTAGACTCATCACTCATATCCAGTAAGTAAACAGCCAGAAAATTAGCATAAAAGCAGTTCAGCATTGGGAGCTGTCCTGCTGCCACCCAAGAGTGCCCTGTGTGTAAGTCCTAATAAATTCACCCACTTGCCAAGCTGGACTTGTTCGAGTCATTCTGTGGTCTCACAGTTTCTTCCAAGCTTTGTGGGTCATTACAGTCTCAAGTTTTTCTCATAACGGTGATGACGGTGACGGCAGCAGAGAGGGGGACACCTTGGCCAGGGGCCGGAGCTCCTCCAGGCCAAGGGATGCTGATGGACTGAAGAAGTTGTAAGGGAACTTGAAATGCTGTGTTGGAAAGAGTTAAATTTGGGAAGAAACAAAAGGTGAAACCCGATGCCAGGAACAGGTCAAGGAATCTTGAGGTGTGTCCAGGAGTTCAGCCCTGTCTGTGGTCACGAGATCCACCTTTCTGAGCCTCAGTTTCCTCATTAGCTGAGAAGGGGGGCTGGGCAAGATGTTATCTCAGGTTCACCTGGCTCTCCCCATCTTGTGTTCTGGAGACCTGGGTTCAATCAACACTGACTGATGGCTGAGGCTTTGTGGGGCTCATGGAGGCTCCCCTGGGCTCTGGGTGCCTGACTTCCTTTCCTGATGATCTTTCTTCCTGGGTCTCAGGGAGCGAGGCTTCCATGCTCTCCTTGTCTCTGCTCCCTAGCTGGGCTCTCACTTTTCTAGCTGGTCATTTCCCTGAGACCTCAAAACCCCACCAAGCCCGTTGGGGCACCCAGGGAAAGCTTGTACACGTCTCTCTCTGGCTGAGCACATGCGTGGTTTCCATCTGGGAGTCAGAGCCCAAAATTGACACAGGACACTCATGGCTGATTAGTGTCAGAGGGGCCTGTGTGCAGATTGGGAGAGGATCAGCAAGAAACAGAGGGACAAAGAGAGACATCCAGACAGCAAACGCCCCCATCCAGTCTGTCCTCACGTTTTGCCCAGAGTCCTGCAAGAACTTCCAGGATTACCTTCCATGAGGCTCTGCCCTCGTTCCTGCCCATGTCCTGGACCATTCTTCACACTGCCTCAGGTTGGGCTTTAACAAGATCGTTTTTGTTCTTGTTGTTGTTTTTCAGACAGTCTCAGTCTTCTTCGAGGCTGGTATCCTGTGTTAAGATCATGGCTCAGTGCAACTTGGACCTCCTGGACTCTATCCTCCACCTTGACCCCCTGAGAAGCAGGGACCACCAGTGTGTGCCACAGTACCTGGCTACTTTTTGTATTTGTTTGTAGAGACAGGGTTTTCCCATATTGCCCAGGCTGGTCTCAAACCTCTGAGCTGAAGTGATCTGTTCACCTTCCAATGGGCTGCAATTACAGGCATGAGCCACCGTGCCCACCTCAGAGCAGAGATTCGATCAGGCACCTGCTTCCAGCCATTTGGTGTCTTCCCATTACTCTTAGCTCAAAGATGTGGCCCATTGTGCTTCCTAAAGCAGCCTATTGTGGTCTGCGGTCCTGTGCAGCAAGAGCCAGTAGTAAGGTTCTGGAGCAGAGGGTCTGTGGGGGAAGTGATTCTAGAACGGAACTGAGGAACCAGGAGGGAAGGAGGAAAAGTTGATAGGAGGAGTTTTTGATTGGGTCGTCCATGTGGGCAATGAGGCAGACCTTCTGAGGTGCCTTCAAGGAGCATCCTGGAAATCTTTGCCTCCAGGGAGGAGAGACGGAGAGGCCGTTATCCACTGCTCCTGTTCCCGTGGGCTTGCCACAGTGGGGATTAATTGTCAGTATTTCTTTGTTGTGGGGCCTGTGGGCACCTCGGCTGGAGCCCAGAGCAAATGCAGGAGACAAATGGCACGTACAAAATCACCCAGAAACTCCTTAAGTCACTCATGAAGTCCACAGGGCCTGCCGAGTCCTTTCTGTGTGGGGTTCTGCAGAAGCCTTGCCTCGGTCCCTCCAACACTCCATCAGCCAAGGTTTCTGTGACCTTCAATTAGTTCATCTGTTTCTTCCTGAAGAAGTCACAGAGCCATGGCCACCCACTTGCTGGCACCTGGCCAGTGGGTTTCACTTTTTTTTTGGTCAATGATTCATTAATTCACAATTTTTTCATAGATTTTTTTCTTGGGCATTGAGGGTACAAGCACTGAGTGACTTGTACAGCGATCCATCCACCCTGTCTCCTGTGAGCTCTTATTGTTGAAATTCTATCATGCTAGCTGCATTTGATGCCATCCCACTTTATTTCCTGTGTCACTGGAGATTCTTTTAGTTGCAAATCGCAGAAACAGAGTCTGGCTGACTTGAACAGGAAAGAAGATCCAGCAGGTGCAAACCAGGACAATTCAGGGGATAGAAGAAAAACAAAATCTACACAACTCAGGAAGGACAGTAACCAGAGCAAGGTCCATTATCAGGAACGTATGGTTTGACCTTCGAGGGCTCTGCCACCAGCTGGCTTAGGTAAACACACTATGAGTCCTAGTGTCGCTGATTAAAGTTTCCCATTCCCAGAATATGGAATAGTTTGGTCAGGTGACTATATACCTGGACCAACCATTCAGGTCAGAGTATCTGGAAGCGGGCTTGGTCATAGAAACACAAATCCTAGAGAGAAGTCTTGGGTCAAGCAACCCCCTGAATTTGTGCCTACTGCATACAGTCAGCCCCTTGCTACCACACACACATGCCCTCTTCTTCTCGTAGAAATGAAAACCACTCTTCTCACTGTTACGGATCCAATCATCCCCAGGACAACAGCAAATGCACCTGCCACTTCTCCAACTGGAGCCACGCCCTCATCTTCTCCTTCTGCATCCTGAAGTTCTGTCATGGAGAGGAGGGACCCAGCACGCTTTCAATTTTTCTTTTGGTCCATTTGGGGCTCCTATCACAGTCTCTTGTGTGTGTATATGTGTAGGAAATGAGGCTACAACCATCACTGACCATTGCTGACATTGTGAAAAGGCTTTGACTGGTTATTCCACTCAAACTTCCTCTTACTGATAGGCACATTCATCCCTGTGCTGTCTGAACTCTTTGGCGGTCTTGGCTCAATAAGGTTGTGGGATTTTTCTATGAACTCCTGCTACTTGTTAGAGTATTACAAGATGCAAACCTTGATTCCTCCTGTCCTGTTGTGTGGCAACAACATGAAAGTCACTTGATAACCAAATCAATTAGCAGATTCAACCTGGTGACCTTAGTGCTACCTTCACAGCAAGCCAAATGTCACCAGATCCAAAACTACTGTCGTCAGCCTGGAGGGGGGCATTCTCATCTTAGCTACTAAAATTTCTGGAACCCAAATCCCAGCGTCGTAGATATTGAAAACAAAAATTTTGAAAGTGATTCATTGTGGGTAACCATGGAGTTATTACCCTCGTCTTAACTTCTTGCTGCCCAGCTCCACAAATTCTGGCTGTGACAGAAAATGCGGTGAATTCTGCATATGGATTCAGAGCACAGTGCATCCTAAAGGCAGCTCCCCACCTCTGACATGGATCTGAGTCCCCTTTGGGCCATTTCCGTGGGATCTAAGGCTGTCACTTTCGGGGGTGAGATTCACTGGGCGCCAGGTGGTCAGCCCCGATGACGAGTTCCATGTTGCATGGTCACACAGAGCTCCACATCAGCCACTTGGTTATAAAGCCCATGCTGAAAATGCCACACTGCCCTGGGAACAGAGAAGACTCAGACAGCCATAAAGGTGAATTCTTCCCCTGTTATAAAGACTGTCTCCTGGTAGAGACCTCCTAGTGAGCACGCACATGGGACAGGGTATTTTTTAGCTCATTCTGAGACCTCCAACTATATTTGTCTCCCCCAAATATCTTTGTCATCAAGGCTGCAGATGGATTCCCTCTAAAATGCTGGGCTTTTAGCCAAATCCTCAGTTCTTACTCAGCAAACAATGCAGATCCTGGTTTGAGGACGCCGTCCCTGCCAGGCAGCCTGGACTGTGAGGTGTGCTCCATTACTCTTCAGGAATCATCTTTGAGAGGTGTCCCACAGCAGTCCAGGTCTGGGTGGAGCACGTGGGTCAGGCAGAAAGCACAGCACAATTGGAGAGTGGCCGAGTCGTGATGACTCGCTTCAAGCACCTGCATTCAGCCCTCATGGTCTTTTTACTCTATGAAGAATCATTTATCTCTATGGCATTTTTGCAAACTAGAGGTATATATCTGCTTTCTACAATAAAAAATGTCAGCCTCTAGGGACCAGGGCTGAAACAAAGTTGTTTCATTGGGGAGAACTATTCAGCGTCCATTCTTCTCTTCCTAGTTCGGGAGGTCTGGGTGCACAGTCCGCGGCTTCCAAGAACACGCGCTCCAGTTATCCCCCAAGGAACTGAAAACACGACGACCTGGTGAGGGTAGAGTCCTGATGGACTTACTGAAAGGTAAACTGAAATTAGATACTCACTTATTACTTGTGCCCCTGTAATCTCCTCCGTTGACTGGAAGACCACAGTGGCCCTCTGAGTCGTTATGGGTCCCAGGAATTGGTGTCAGTCTGGCGGGAATCCAGCAGTCCGGGGGATGGGGTTTCTTTAAGCCGCTCCCTGCTGTCTGAGGGGACTCTTTAAGTCTAGGGAGAACAGGTAAGAGGAATGCTCACAGGCTGCACTTAAGGAAAATGACGGGGCCTTTCTCAGACTCCTGGCCTCCCTTTCCTTCAAGGGCTCTGGGCCTGTCCTACAAATCAGGCCTGAGAATTGGGTGACAAGCAGGGGTCATCCAGCATGATAGCCTGTGACAGGCGTCTGCTCACCATGTTGGGGGTTTTGCAAAGTCGGTGGGCTTTCTGCCAGCTCTATTTTGGGACCCTTTACCTGTCAAACAGCTCCCCCGACGTGTGAATGTCCTAACCTTAAAACTCATGATGCTATCCATCCTAAAACCAGTCCCTTCCATCATCAAAGGGTCCTTGCAGGTGTGATCCAGTCAAGGATCTGGAGATGGGAGGCTATCTGGGTTATCAGGGAGAGCCCAAGGGTCCTTATAAGGCAGAGGCAGTAGGATGAGAGGGAGAAAACCAGATGTGATGATAGAAGGGGAGAGAGACAGAGAGAGATCAGAGGACACTCCAAGGCTGGCTTGGAAGATGAGGGAGGAGCCAGGGGTTGAGGCCGGCAGGTGCCTCTAAGAGCTGGAAAAGACAAGGGAATGGCTTCCCCCAAAGCCTCCAGAAGAAATGCAGTCCTACCCACACCTTGATTTTAGAACTTCTGACCTACAGAACTGAAAGAGAACAACTTTGTGTTGGTTTAAGCCACTGTGTCTGTGGGACTTTGCTACAGCAGCACAGGAACTAACAAACCACTCTCTTCATCAGGGCCCTCATGTGCGCCTACAAGATCTGGCGAGGATGAAATGTATCATCTAGCCAGAAACCTACAGAATCAGTGTCTGAATTTACTTTTCATAGGAGTGTCAGCCTACAACATCAAAAGCCACAATTTATTTGATGTCTTCAGGAAACATTTCAAAGCCACGTGTTTGTTTGAAGTGCGATTCCTGCTTCAGGTCCCAGCGTCTCTTGTCTCAGCCACGTTCCACCAGGTGGCAGCAGGTGCTATGCTTGTTGGCACCTGGGGAGTTTCATTGTTGCCCCATCTTCCCCTCAGCCTGGACATTCTTCCACGTAGACGAATCATCCTGAGGGGCTGTTATCTGGGACCAACTCTTTGGTACCAATTTTTTTCTAATCAGTCAAAATACTTTGGATGTAAGCAGCACACAGCAAAGCAAAACCAGGACAAAAGCAAAATGCAAGAACAAAAACGAATTAGACTTAAACATCCTCTGGCTAACTGAAGAGTAGAGGTGTGTATTGGAATAATCCAGAGAGAAAGCTCACAGAATTAAAGAAACCCACACACACCCACACCAAGCATGCATGCATGCAAAGACATGCACACACACATGCACACACGTACACACACACACAGTTTTAAAGTCAGGCTTAGGAAAGAACGGGGGAAGCCTCACTGGTCTCAGCGGGAGAAACCAGCTCCTCTCCAGGTCGCAGCCCCACTGCCTGTGGCCTCTGAGGGTTTTTCTTCAGCTCCTTTAATTTCCTGGGGTGAGAGTTGGATGTGCCCCGGGGTGCCTTCAAGCCATTGTTCATGGCGAGGGGACAGAGTAAGGAAGCGACTGCCACACCAGGGGGAAGTGACCTGAGCAAGCAAGCCTCCTCACCTGGACCCTCTCAAAAGCCCCCTCTTCATCCCTGTGGAAATGGAGCCTTCACCCCCTGCCCACCTTTCTTACTAGTGCCTGCCTAGGGCAGGAGCTGCTCTCTGTGGGGCCTGGCTCTGAAGTCATGGGGGGCTGCATTGTCCTGGTGGGTAGAGTGCCTGAGACTTACAAGCCCCACTTGTCCTTTTCACCACCTACCTCATGATTGAGAAAATCCTGGCCTTCCTTTTTCCTTCCTTCTTTCTTGGACTCCACCTGGATTTCCTTCTCTCCTCCTATCCCGCTCCATTCACCTGCCCTCTGTCTCAGGTCTGTAACAGTGTCTGGCAGCTGGGGAGGCTGGCGGGCTGTCCTTGTCCCATGTCTGTTTGGAGAAATCCTCTGGCTCCAGCGACACAGCTGTTTAGATCTCAGAGGAGAGAGGCGCCTCACCTTGCCTCCAGGCCTGCTTTTCACCCCAGGGCTCATGAGAATTTCTGCACTGGGGTTGGAAGATAATTCATTTCATGTTTTCCCTACTGTAGTAAGCGAGCTCCTTTGTTCTTTCCTTGTGCCTGATGACCACGGCAGGAAGGCAGGAGGGTGCCTGCAGATTCCCAGGAACAAAGGTGCTCCCAGAAGCCCCCACATAGTAGGGTGACTCTTAGGATGAGAAATGTACATCTGGGGTCTAGAATGTGGGGACCAGGGGACAACGTGGGGATTCCAGGTCTTCTTGTGGGCTGCAGCATCCAGGACTGGGGCCAAAGCAGGTCTCTGATTATGGTGAAGATAGACTACTCTCTTCTGCCCCGTTCTATGCAGGGCTTTGCTGAAACCAGGGGATATGAACATTCAGACTTCCTAATCTTTGGAGAAAAGGTTTCTTTTCCTCCCAACTCTTTTTCCAATCTCTTACTAACCAAAATCCTGAACTGGAAAATATCTGTGGTGTTCTGCAAGAGGTAGGTACCGTTAGGTGTGAGATTTGGAGCCTTTGGGTGGTTAGAGTTGTCTAAGCAGCAATACATCAGTCACCCCAAATTCTGTCCTTCGTCTTCTTTAAGTGTCATCCTCCATCAAGGAAGGAACAAGATTGGGGCCAACCTTTCAGACTGATGTCCAAAAGATGCTGGAGCCACCCTTCTCCCCAGCACATGGTGTCAACGGGGATCTGGAGAGGTCTTGTACTGTCTCAGGGAATGCTGGGATTTGAAAATGACAGATCAGGAGGATGGGCACCTCTATCAGTCAAGCACTGTGCTGTTCCTTTCATCCTGCAGGTAGTGAATAATCTCAGGGGGATTATTAAAAGCCCAGCAGCTAAGAAGCATTTTAAAGGCCAATATCTAGGATTCTATTTGCACAAAGCATCAGCGAGAAGCTAGATTGACTAAAAGACTGGGGACTGCTGTTAGAATAGGAACACCGGGAAAGTCTAATATTGTTATGTAGAAGGGCACCACGTGGAAGGAATGGGGGCATTCCCTGAATTGAAAGGTTGAAGCATGCAGGCCAGACGGGAGAGGGTAATGTGCAAAAATCCAGCCGTCCCCCTCGAATGGCTCTTGAGCGGTGATTCAGAAAGACAGGGGTGTGGAATTGCCGCTGGCTCTGGCAGCGGACAGGAGCCAAAGCAGATGAAGGGTACGTCTGACTCGCACTAAGGGTCTGGGGTAGAGGATATGATCAGAAGGCACTCTCTAGAGACTGTAGTTGGGAGTTTGATAAGCACCACGGGGAATAACTGAGGTCTGAGCAGATCTGAGTGGGGAGAGCAGAACAGAGTGTTTCAAAGGCGATTCGTAGGGCAATACGTCACAGACACGTCTTCAAACTTGCATCCGACAGCACCTGTCAGAGTCTTATAGGTGATTAACAAGTGCTTTTTAAGAAGGATCAAAGTAAAATGATAATTGTGAATGACAAGAAAATTGTGTGAATGACAAGAAAAAAACAAACAAGTACATTAAAAAGTGGGCAAAAAACATGAACAGACACTTCTCAGAAGAAGACATTCATGTGGCTAAGAAACATAAAAGAAAGCTCAACATCACTGACCATTAGAGAAATGCAAATCAAAGCCACAATGAGATACCATCTCATGCCAGTCAAAATAAAAATTATTAGAAGTCAAGAAACAAAAGATGCTGGTGGGGTTATGGAGAAAAGCGAACACTTTTACATTGTTGGTGGGAGTGTAAATTAGTTCAACCATTGTAGAAGACAGTGTGGCAATTTGTCAAAGAAACCCCACTTGTCCTAGCAATTCCATTACTGGGTATATACCCAAAGGAATATAAATCACTCGGTTATAAAGATATGTGCACACGTGAGTTCACTGCAGCATTATTCACGATAGTAAGACATGATAAAATCAACCCAAATGCCCGTCAATGATAGGATAAAGAAAATGTGATACATATACACCATGGGATACTCCGCAGCTATAAAAAAGAATGATATTATGTTCTATGCAGGGACATGGATAGAGCTGGAAGCCGTTACCCTCAGCAAACTAATGCAAGAACAGAAAACCAAATACCATATGTTCTCAGTTATAAGTGGGAGCTGAATGATGAAAGCACAGGAACACATCAGGAGGAATAACACATACTGGGACCTTTTGAGGGGGTAGGTTGGCAGGGAGAGCATCAGGAGGAATAGCTAATGGACGCTGAGCTTAATACCTAGGTGACGGGTGGATCCGTGTAGCACACATTTACCGATCTAACAAACCTGCACATCCTGTACTGGTACCTGGAACTTAAGAGTTGAAGAAAAAGAAAATCAAGCTTTCAATTGAAAACAAAATGCAACTGCTTGGATTTTGTTGGATGAAGTCCAGAGTTTAAAAAGGAAAACTTGATAAGGAAGGCACGTGAGAATTGTGCTGAGGACAACGTGTGTACGTCCTGTTCCAGTGGCTCTCTTGGTCTCAGTCCACCTGGATCTTGGGCTGACATCATCTCAACGATGGCTGGATTGCTAATTAACTACCTTGAGTACTCTCTGAAATTTTGCAGCTGGGTCTCTAGGCTTGGTCTATGTATCTTAAGATTAGCCCATGAACTTCAGAGAAAGCACATGATTAGATATTCCCATAGTCAGATAAATATGAAGGAGTGTATCTGGTGAGAAAGGGAGGAATGTGGAGTCTATTTTAAGGCTGAGAGAAAAGGTTTCTTCGGTCTGCTTCAAGATAAATTTTGAAACTAAAAAAAAAAAAACCCAAAAAAATTTAAAATGCATTTTGAAGATAAGCTACCTGATTACAAAGTGATATAAGCAACTTTTAGTTAAGACATCCAGGAAAAGCACTTTCAACAGAGATATGACTTAGGATAAAAGAGAACAGCTTTGAATTTGAGAAGAATCTGTCTACTTCCAACTCTGGAGATTCCATGAGGAAAACAGAGGTTTCTCCCCAGCAGGATCTGTGGTGCTTTTTCTATTTTTCCCGAGAGATCTCAGCTGTTAGAAATTATTGAAGGTTCTCTCATGATTGCAGTGAAGATGGCAAAGGGAAGGAGGGAAAGGCAGAAGTAAACAGAGAAACAGACAGAATTTAGGTGGCTGAGACATTTTTACAGAGAGATTAATGGCCCTAACCCTCCAGATAGATAGATAGATAGATACACACACACACACACACACACAAACACACAGCCTCAATATCAGTTTCAATGAAGTTGATTTGTGATTTAAGAGCTCTGAATAAAATCCTTTCAAACCTCTTACTATCAAATGTTAGCAAGGACATTTGGCCATTAACAGTTAGAATTTTCCCGGGTGTCCTTTATTTCAATAGATCACAAAGTAGCCAGAGATATTTCTGGTGTTTGAACTCATTTACGAACGGCAACCTCCCAAGTGAAACCAATCAGCTTTAACTAAGGTTGTAACTTAACTGTGGGTGCCTGAGATGTCTCCATGGAGGTGGCAGGTAGGTGTTTTTGATTGTTTTTAAAATGCAGAATAGCTGATCTCCTATACAGAAAGACAAAAATTCCCTGCATGTCCCTCACAGAGGGAAGAACAGAAATCAAAAGCTATCTATGGAGGGGAGAAGAATGTGTGAAACGCAAAATCACACAAATGTCAAACCGGAATCCAGAGCAGGCAGTAAAGCTTGCAAGGGATTTTAATTCTTTTTTTTTTTTTTTTTTTTTTTTGAGAGACAGTCTTGCTGTGTCGTTCAGGCTGGAGTGCAATGGCAGGATCTCTGCTCACAGCAACCTCCGCCTCCCGGGTTCAAGCGACTCTCCTGCCTAAGCCTCCCAAGTAGCTGGGATTACAGGCGCACGCCACCACACCCAGCTAATTTTTATATTTTTTAGTAGAGATGGAGTTTCACCATGTTGGCCAGGCTGGTTTCAAACTTCTGACCTAAACTGACCCGCCCCACCTTGGCCTCTCAAAGTCTTGGGATTACAGGTGTGAGCCATGCACCTGGCAGGGATTTTAATTTTCACAACAGGTTTCTCTGAATCGATTTCTCAAAAGTAGCTGTGACGCTGTGTCTTTTTTCAATGTTGAGTTTCCAATTCATTGTTTAGAAAATTATTTTTATCTGTCTTTTGGCCATTAATGGTTAGAATTTTCCCTGGCGTCCTTTATTTCAACAGATCACAAAATACCAAATGTTCAGCAGAGTTTCTAGACAAAGACAAGCCACACTCAGACCTTTTTTTTTCCTCCCATTAATCAAAACCTTGCAGATAAGGCAAACAGTGATTTCTACCATTTTGCTCACCTGCAGTGCACAGAGAGAAGCCAGGACCCCGGCTGGTAGGAAATTCCAACCCTTTTTTTTTTTTAAGACGGGGTTTCACCATGTTGGTCAGGCTGGTCTTGAACTCTCGACCTCAGGTGATCCACCCACCTTGGCCACCAAAGTGCTTGGATTACAGGCGTAAGCCACCACACCTGGCCTATTCCTACCCTTTTTCTGGTAGATCAGGTGCCTGGGTTCTCATCATTGTGACTTCTGGAAGACAAGAGCTGCTCTGATCTCGAAAAAAGCACTGGCCTGAGGTTGATTGATTAAGGGAAAACTCTTTTTTCTCTTCTATGGTGTTACCTGATCTTTTGGCTTTTGAATGTATATCAGAAATCACTTTGCACTGTGAGAAAACACCCTGAATGAGTGTAATACTTAGGGAAGAATATCTTGTTAAAGAGAACATGGCAGTTGCTTACAGTGAATAGTTATTTTCAGAGGGTGCTGACAGGTTTTTAACTTTTTTTTTGCAGTTTTAGATTTTCATATAAGCCTGGTTGAGCCACTAAATACACACATACATACACGCACACACACACACACACACACACACACACACACACACACACACACACAGAGGCATGCTTTACTGACCCTGTTACTTAGAGGGCTTCTCTCTAAAGCCAGGAATTTAATTAAGATAAGTTAGAAAGCCAAAATATAACTTCCTGGTAGTTAGCTGGCCTTCTTAAAACGCTTTCTTAAGAGAAATGTACATCCTCAAAAGAGCCTTATTCTGTAAGGTATCTGCCTGTGTACCTTAGGAACTCTTACCATCGCTTGAAATTCATAAGTCATACCTCTGTTCAAACAGCCTTTCCTGATCATCTTGACTAACATCTCCTCAGTCTGTTTTTCCCCTTGTAATCAAGGTGAATGATGATACCATATTTAGGCCTGCTGGCTTAGCTCTGTACTTTTAAAATATAAACATTCTATCTCAGGTGACCTAAGAGCTGTCCTTTTAGAAATGCCTGATGGACTGATCCTCTGTCCCAAACTTTCACATGCAATAGGTGCATTGAGGAAGTGCTCATCGAAGCCTGGAGGCAGAATAAGTAAGGTCACGGGGCCATACTGACGTATCCCCTTGTGTGGGTCCCCGCAGGTTCATTTCACATCCTTGCACCCTCCTGCATCAGCCCCTCTTTTCTGCAAAATTAAGTGGCCCTACAGGATTCCCGTGGACTGCCAGATGGCTACAAGTTCCTGATACCGCTACTGCCTGAGGAAAAGAAGCAAAGCTCCTCGTTCAAATTGTGGCTTTCCCTATGGCCAGCCAATCCGCACCAAAAGCTGGAGAAGTTATGCGCTGTTGATTGCTGCCTCGGGAGAGCTAGGAACTTCGTTTGGCTCCTGCCTGCGCAACGAGGCTCAAGGTTGTTTATACTGACGTTTTCCTCATTTTTAATAGTAAAAAACACACGTCTAGGTGGATATTTTATATGGTAACAACACGTGCAACACCTGATAGAGCAGGGAGATGCTGATCGCATGCGCCAAGCCCAGGTCCACCTTTGCACACTTGACCTCACCAGTACCTTATGAATCTGCATGCGCAGCTCCCGTGAAGGGAATTCTCCTTAAGGCGCTAGGGGCCGTTTCTCTCTGAGCAGCCCGCTCTGCCTCTCAGCGTGAATTCCACTTTGCCATAAACTTCTTTGTCTACTCTTGTACTTGCTCTCAAATCCTTCTGTGCAGCGAAGTTGAGAACCTCAAGCTGCCCAATGACAGCAACCTCAGAAGAATGTGGGAATGCTTATCCCACCACCTTCCCTCCCTCTTGCCCCTTTTGCACGGATTTTCCCCTTTAAATACTGAGGCTGTCAACAGGCTCTTTGGAAAAAGCGTGGGCTCCAGATCCTGCTGTGACTCGTATCTGTTTCTCCCAGGTGCGTCCTCAACCTTGGTCCAATAAACCTCTAAACCAATGGAGACCTGTCTCGAATGCTTTTTGGTTGACAAGTCTTGGCTCCTCCCTGAGTTGCTGGATGAAAGCCACTGCCTTGCCCCTTGCCTCAGTTTCCTCACCCGCAAACTCAGATCATGATTCTGGTTCACTGAGGAGATGATCATGAAATGCCAGTCGAATGAAGAACTAAATGCATTGTAAGCTACAGTGTGCAGTTCCTGTGTGCCCACCTTCTGTTCCTCCCCCAAAAGCTGGTGTGCGTGTATGAGGTGGTGGCCAGGACATTAAACGGGACTTTGCCCTGGATACACTAGGATCTCCTGGAAGTTTCAGGTTGAACTCTGTGGTCCAGCCCCACTCCCAGCCCTTCTGCCTGGGACAAAGCAGAACCGTCTCAAGGTGCCATGTGAGTGGAGCACGGGGCAGCGGACTCTGCAGGGGAGAATGCTGGAAGGCTTTTCAGAGGAGGCAATGCCGTATTTGAGCTCTGAGGGATGAGCATGATTCTTTTTTTCAGGTGGTCAAAGCAAGTCCTCCAGAGAGAAGAATCCACATAAGCAAATGTCCAGAAGCCACATGAGCATGGCATTGAAACACAGTCTTAGAGTTCAGTATGCAGTAAGCACCTGGTGTGCAGGAGAGATTGTGCTAAAGTCGACTGCACAGGAGACAGTAAGTCAGGCATGCTGGGAGTGTCGGGGACACAGGCGGAAGGGGAGTCATCTGGAGGGTCCCACAGCCTGTCGGTGACAGATGTTTCTTCCTGAAGACCATAGCAGACCCCCACTCTGAGGATGAGAGGCAGGTGGCATGACTGAGAAGGTTCTGGAATGTCAGGTCTGGGGCTGCTCCTCTAAGTGCAGCAGCAGGGATGGTGGGGCCGGACTGAAGGTGGTGCCGGCATGTTTGGTGTGTTTGTGTGATCACGAGCTGCTGAGAAGTCGTGACTTCTGGTTTCCGTTTCAGGATCTCCAGGTGGCAAAAAATGAAAATTTAAAAGTTTTAAAATTGAGCATTTCACTCATTACGATTTCCTTTCTTTTTCTTCCTCACTGATGATCAAACTGCTGAGTTTCAGCAGGGCACACGACTGCCCAGTCTCCCTGGAAACTCCATGTGGCCGTCTTCCTAAATTGTGGCTAATGGAAGGTGAGGGCAGTGGTGTAGGCAACTTGTAGGTGTTCCTCTTAAGGAAGGGGAAGATCGTGGTGCTATGTGTCCTCCTCTGTTCTTTCGGGCTGGGATGCTTGGGTAGGTACCAGCTTCCATGTGGAAAACAACAACTCCCTCTGAATGGCGACCCTTGGTCAACCTTTGGGAGCAAAGCCACCTGCCTCTGACACTTCCTAGCAACTCTGATGTGAATGTCGCTGTTCAGCAAGCTCCTATGTGGTTGACTGAATATATTGGTATTTGGGAGCTCTTTGTTATGGCAGTTTGGCATAGGTGACCTAATTAACTCAAGACCCACCGCGTGGTTCCATCTCCACCCTTGGCTCTAAGCCTTTCTCCTTCTGAAATCTGCCTTTATGCCCATCTCCTCTGGGCTGACCACAGCTTGAAGCTTCCGTGGCTTTGATGTTGACTTCTCCTAGGACCTTGACTCTGTTCATTCCCTCCAAGGGAGCAACTATTCTTCCAACTGTGCTGTTTTGTCTTACGAGTCCATCGTCATTTGTCTTAGAAATGCAAACACATCTATAATTCAGGCACTGAATCATGAGGATCACTGGGTGAAAAAGGGAAGCCAGGCTGGGTGTGGTGGCTCCCTTCCCGTAATCCTATAACCGGCTCAAGTCCAGCTGCTCGCTGCTTAGTGGCCAAAAACACAGACATGTGTTGTGGTGAATGGGAAGCAGCTTCGTTCAAGTGCTCGCAGTGGGGAAATGGTCAGGCTCACCCTCTTAAGAGATCATTCCTACCTTAGGCTGGAGAGAGGGGTTTAGAACGGGAAGGTTGGAATGGGAGGTGTGTGGGAGTGGTGCAGGAGGGCGCAGATCTGGGTGTTGTTCCAATGGCTATCTTGAGAAATAGCCCGTCAGGAGGTCCTCTCGGCATCATTTTGACTTCGCCCTGTTGGTGGTGGATTAATTGCTGGTAACTTCCCCTAAGTAGGAGGATGTTGCAGCTGGGTTTCTCTGCCTGTTTTTTGGTTTTTTTTTTTTTTGTTTTTTTTTTTCAAAATTAGCTTCTGGAATTTCTAAACACCCACATCATTAGAAAAGTCAGCACTGTGCACAGGAGAGCTTGCTGAGAAAGGGTGGGGAATACCGTTTTGAAGAAGTACATTTTAAGGCTACATCCTGAGATGAGGTCAGAAAGAAAAATAATGTTAAAGTACACTTAATGCTGGGATATTCGGTTACGAATCCAGTACATTGGGAGGCTGGAGCGGAAGGGTCACTTAAGGCTAGGAGTTTAAGACCAGCCTGGGCAACATAGTGAGACCTCATCTCTACCAAGAAAGTTAAAAAATTAGCAAGGCATGGTGGCGCATGCCTGTAGTTTCAGCTGCTTGGGTTCCTAAAGGGGGGAGCACCTGAGCCCAGAAGTCTGATGCTTCCGTGAGCGGTGATCCTGCAGCTACACTCCAGCCTGGGCAACAGAGTGAGATCCTGTCTCTAAATAAAAAGGGGGGAAAGGGAAGCCGTGGCCAGTTGGGTGGCCCGGGGGAAATGATTTCCTTTTCTAAGTCTGTTTCTGGTCTGCACATGGGGCAAGGAGAAACATCAAGATACTAGAGGGGGCACTGAGAAGATGAAAATGTCACCAAGTACCATTTTAAGTGTTTTTTGTTTGTTTCTGGTCTCCTTTCTTTGTCCATTTCTTGTTTTGCTTTTAGTAATGTGTGAATCTTTACTCTCCTTTTCTACCAGGAACTCTCCTCCCATGCACTGTGTTTTCTTTAATCATGTGATTGCTTAGAAATTCCAGCAAATAAATCAAAACCATCCACGAAGCTACGGAATGACCTCAAGGCTACACTGAATTTTCAACCTGGCTGTACTGGAGATGCCCCCTCCTGGTACACCAGGCAATAACAGAATTGGTCATTGGAACAAGTCACGTAGACAGGCACCTCCTTACCACTCTTGCGTGCCCCTCTCATCAAGTTTTCTTTTTGAAAGCCCTGCCCTCAGCGCAAAATCTGAAATGGCTTCTTTAAGACAGTAGCCTGACCTCATCCCCAGATACTGGCTTTTAGAATGAAGTCACTTTCCTTTCACTGTTTCTCGTTCGTGTTCATTTGGCTTTGCAAGCAGTAAGCAGCTGAACTTTCCTTCAGTTACAAATGGAGATAATGCAGACGTGATGCTTGCTCACTGCCCTGTATAGAGTTAGTGCTCTGAAATATTGATTCTTGTTTATTGAGCATCTACTATACGCAATGCATATTCCCCACCCTGCCTCAATTTATTCTCTTAGGAATACTGGGAGGTAAATCCTATTATTAGCTATATTCTACAAGCAAGAAAACTGAGTCATGAAGCCAAAAACTAGGGAAAGTGAATTCCAACTGTCTGTCTGATGCCAAATATCCTCTCCAGCTCATGAGAGGGAGGAAGAGCTGGACAGAACATTGCGACACTCTTTGTGATGTCAACATTTCAGGGCAACTTTTGCAAATTCCAAGACATGCGGTCTGTTTCGGGAGCATGTTAGTTTTTGATGTGGGTTACAGTTGACCATCCCCGGCCCAGCCAGACCCAGGTCCCTGTGGCCATCAGCCACAGGCCAAGTGGGACTTGGGCAACACATCCTGGTGGTATTTGGAGTTCATCTCAAGGCAACAGAGTGAAAGTGAGCAAGAACATTACATTTTCAGAACACTTGAAAGATTCTGGGAAGTCACTGTCTTTTGGGGAAACAGGATGGTCCAGAAAACAAAACAAGAACCAGAAAGGCCTGGCTCCAAGCCCAGCCCTGCCTGTTTCTAAGTAAGTCCTTTTACCCCGTTTGAACCTTCGATTTCTTTTCTGGGAAACCAGGTTAGCAGATATTTTCATCACAGGGCTGTTGTTGAAACTGATATGATTATGTGAGTAAAAGTGTTTAGCAAACCTAAATAGCTCAGGTGCTATTAATCTTTTTCTGCAAAGGTTGGGTTTTAAAGAATTCTTTACAATTGTAAAATGGTGGTAAAATATTCCTAACCTAAAATCGATCATTTTAACCACGTTGAAGTGTACCGTTCAGTGGAATTACATTCGCATTGTTGTGCAACCACCATCATCCACAGAACTCTTTTCTTCTTGCAAAATTGAAACTTTGTATGCAGTAAGCAATAACTCCTCATTCTCCCTCCCCAGGCTCTGGCAGCAAAACTCAAGCTTTGTATTTACTAAACAAGAACTCCTCAGTCTCCACCTCTGCCCTTGGCCCCTGGCCACCACCACTCAGCCAGGGACAAAGGGAAGACCTCTCTTCAGGTAAAGTTAATTCTTCACTCCACAGAATAAGGTCTTCTGGCTCCAATATCACTTCTTTTTGTTCATCTACTGAGTTTCCACTCTACTAATACTTTGTAAGTTATAGCGCTGCCTTGTCCTTGAGTGAGGTGGCATATTTATCAAATGCCTATCACTAAAGGGCATCTGAGATGACTTTAACTCACTGAGTCAAAGCACTTTCATGAGGGGGCAAAGTCCGAGTTGGCTCAGGAGTTGGAGGTGAAGCTAAGGAAGCTCACCCAGATCCATGAGAATCTTCAGCCATGCCCGGCTCAGTGACCCCAGAGCGGTGCAGCCACCAGGGGAGGTGTGCCAGACACAGGCAGCGACAAAATGCAGACGTTTTATTAGAAGGATAAACGGGGCGAGGTAAAGTTGGTGGAACTGAGTGTTAGGGACTTTGGCATTTCTGTAGCTGAGCACAGCAGGGGAGGGGTTAATGCAGATGGCAAGTGTGTCAGGGAGAAGGCAGGAATGCTGGAGCCTGGAATAAGGGAGGAGAGGGGGCTGGAGAGTGTGGGGAACGGGAAGAAGCAGTTTACTCTGGACTGTAGAATATATCGGGGAAGGAAGAGAGGGGAGGTTTGCAGGAACAAGCAATGAGAAGGCCAGGAAAAGAAAGGGCTGAAAATGGAGAAAGCTGAAGACCTGGAACAGTTGAATACAGGAGAACAAGCGGCAGCTCCGCTTCCGACCCACCTCCCCGTTTGATGTCCTTCGAGGAATGAAGTCTTTCCCTGGTGACGGTCCTCGCACCCTGTCCTTCCAGCATCTAGTCTCCGTTGCCCTCCCATTCATTTGTCAGGCAGTGGTTTCTTGATGATGATGGTGGCGGTGCTGGTTGGAGTGTGACGGGTCGCTTCATGTTACTTAAGGGTATGTCCCCTGCTTGAACCCTGAAGGCCAGGTGGGGGATCAAGGCTATGATCCCCAGCTGAGAAATTAGTATACCTGAGAAACCAAACATCCTGAAGAGTATCTGAGAACCAAGAGGAACATTCTCATCGCTCATACATGGTTGGCCAACAGCCAGAATACTGGCTTAAAAGCAGTTTAGAGACGGGAGAAAGCATGGATCTCCAGCGCTTTCTTGCTACTGCCCAGGAGTGCCCTGTATATAAACCCTAATAAACTTACCTACTTGTCAAGCTGGAGTTGTTCAAGTCATTCATTGGTCTTATGGTTCGTTTCCAACTTTGCGGGGGATGTTACATTTCCATGATTTTGTCCTAAGAGTGGTGAAGATGGTGTTGATAATAGCAGAGAGGGAGAGGACGTGGCAAGTGGCTGGCTCTATTTGGGGCCAGGGTACCCAGCATGTCACATGTTGAGAGAGGGAGGAAGGGTGTGGTCAGAGGGCCCAGACTCTTAAGCAACCCGATCTCATGCAAACTGAGAATTCTTTCATCACCTAGGAAATGGTGCTGTACCATTCATGAGGTATTGTCCCCATGATCCCATACCTTTCACGAGGTCCCACGTCCAACACTGGAGGTCACACTTCAACATAAGATATGGAGAAACAAACATCCAAGCCTTATCACATGGATGGACAAAATCACCCTAGAACCTCCCCTAAGTCACTCATAAATTAGATCCAGGGCCTACTGAGTTATTTTGTGTGTCACATTCTGCAGAAGACTTGCCTCCGTCCCTCTAACTCTCCATCAACCAATGTTTTCCTGAGGCTTTCAATTGATTTTTTGATTTCTTCCTGAAGAAGGTGAGAGAGCCATGGCCATCCACTTCCCTGATGGCATAAACGATGTGTTTCACTTCTTTATCAATTCTTGGATAATTTACTTTCTTTCACAGATTTCACTTGGGCATTGAGGTTTCAGTCTCCGAGTAATTGACTTATTTTGTAATAATAACACACCCACGTACCCCTGAAACCTTAGAGTTGAAACTTCATCATGCTAGCTGCATTTAATGCAGTTCCACTGTAATGCCCGTATCAGCTGAGATTCTTTTGTTTACAAGGAACAAAAACATAGTTTGGCTGACATATGGAAAGAAAGAGGAGCCAGTAGATGAAAACTGGGGCAGTTTAAGAGCTCAGGCCACGGCTTCAGACAATGCAAGCCTCAAGCCTTGGCAGCTTCCACATGGTGTCGAGCTTGCCAGTGCACGGAAGTGAAGAATTAGGGTTTGGGAACCTCCCCCTGGGTTTTAGAGGATGTATGGAAATGCCTGGATATCCAGGCAGAAGTTGCCTCCAAGGGTAGTACTCTCATGGAGAACCTCCGCTAGGGCAGTGCAGAAGGGAAATGTGGAGTTGGAGCTCCCACACAGGGTCCCTACAGGGGCACTGCCTAATGAGGCTGTGAGAGGGGGCCACTGTCCTCCACATTCCAGAATGGTAGATCCACTGACAGCTTGCACCGTGTGCCTGGAAAAGCCACAGACACTAAACGCCAGTCCATGAAAGCAGCTGGGTTGGAGGCTGTACCCTGCAAAGATACAGAAGCAGAGCTGCCCAAGACTGTGGGAGCCAACCTCTTTCATCAGTATGACCTGGACGTGAGACATGGAATCAAAGCAGATCATTCTGGAGCTTTAAGATTTGACTGACCTGCTGGATTTCAGACTTCCCTGGGAACTGGAGCACCTTTGCTTTTGGGCAATTTCTCTCATTTGGAATCACTGTATTTACCCAATGGGGTACAGGCTTCATTGTATCTAGGAAGTAGCTAACCTACTTTTGATTTTATAGACTCAAGTGGAAGGGACTTGTCCTATCTCAGATGAGACTTTGGACAGTGGACTTTTGAGTTAATGCTGAAATGAGTTAAGATTTTGGGGGACTGTTGGGAAGGCAAGATTAGAAATAATTAAAAATAAGATGATTTGGCTTTGTGTCTGCACCCAAACTTATCTTGTAGCTCCCATAATTCCTACCTGTTGTTGGAGGGGCCCTGTGGGAGATAATTGAATCATGGCAGCAGGTCACTCCTATGCTGTCCTTGTGATAGTAAATAAGTTTCACGAGATCTGATAATTTTAAAAACTGGAGTTTCCCTGAACAAGGTATCTTCTCTTGTCTGCCGCTCTGTGAGATGTGCCTTTTACCATTGGCCATGATTTTGAGGTCTCCATAGCCATGAGGAACTTGTAAGTCCAATAAACCTCTTTGTTTTGTAAATTGTCCAGTCATGGATATGTCTTTATCAGCAGTGTAAAAATGGACTAATACAATAATACACTATGCAAAGGTAAATTTTCATTTTCTCTTTTGAAAAAGATTTTCTTGTAATATTAAGAGAGAGTTTTTTTGTTGTTGTTTTTTGTTTTTTGCCTTTTGAGTAAGCTGCATCAAAGTGAGAGAGAGAAAGGCAGATTCCATTGACCTCGCACTGTCTTTATGTGATCTTACCGTTTGGGAAAGTGAGACTCTTCCTCTATCAAAGAGTAATGAATTTTGCTGTTTTGAAATGTTTGAGTTATTGCTTTGGCTAAAAGAATGACTTATTTTACAATGACTTATTTAGTAATATAGAGTGTTTTAAACCTTTGATATTTGACAAACTTTCCAAAATCCAAATCTAAATTTGGTCCTTTTGACCTCTTTAACTTTTTAGATACTAGGTCCCCTGCCGTCTAGAAAAGACTGAGTTGGCTTATTTGGTATGTTCAAATCATACAGGAAACATTGTCAGATGTTGTACTGTGGGTATGTCTTGCCAGAAAACAATTCCAGAATACCCCGAGAATGACCACGTGTTCCTTAATGAATGTCTGTTCAGTGCTGTGAGATATGGAGCCAGGAATGGCTACTCAGGGCATTCGTTTGGGGTGTTCTACAAAGAACGCCTCAATGCAGAGAGTGCACGGTTGAGATAAAAGACATGGAGCAAAGGGAAAGGAGGCGGCAAAAAGACCTTTACAGTGACTCCCCCAACAAATGTGGTGACAGGAAAAGCTGTTGAAAAGGCAGGAGAACAGCCCAATGCTGCGATGTTTAGTTGGTGCCAGAAACTTAAGCCAGAGCAGCACTTTACTAAAGAACCATGCGAATAGCTCACTACCTTCCCACAGGCACCAACCCTTTAGATCAGGCTAAGGACCAGGACTTCAGAATCCTAATAAGAATAATGGTGGCCAAGGGGTCTGGGGACTGGAGGACACATGTAGAGCCCACTATGTATTGAAACAGACTGTTCTTGTCCTGGTGGGCACAGGAGCCAAGTGCTCCATTATCTGCATGTTCAGATCCATTTGTTGCAAGGACTTAACGACAGTCATAAGTGGTTACAGAGAAGCAGCTGCGATGGGGAGGCAGGTGGAGTTTATATTACTAGTTGAGAGATTGCCACAAAAACCCTATTTGGTATACATAATTCTCGTTTCAAAATACATTCTGGGAACGGCTATTTTATCATGTTTGACACTCCAAATGACTGCTAAGGAATTCCAGCTGAGAGTTAGGGTAGTGAAATGCACGCTCCACTCCATGAAAGCAATTGCAAACATTCATAAGCCTCTGAACGACTGGACTCCCAAATAGCCCAATCCAGGAGCCCCTGTAGAGCCTGGTCAAGAAGGGGGCCCAGTGGACTGGTCCACGAAAGAGAATGGGACCTCTGAGCAAGCTGAGGCTGCAGCGAAGCAAACACAAGCCCCAGGAGAATCAGTGCAGGAACAGCCTTGTGAATCGGACACAGTCAGTTGTCGCCGAGGGGTTTGGGTGGGGCCTGTGGCAAAGACGGGGACAGAAACACATCCCTTTACCATTTTGGTCCCAACCACAGAAGCAGCCAGAGCTGACTGTAACAACTCAGGCCGATATATCACGCCCTCCAGCAAGGGCAGGTCACCTCCGAGGGGTCCCCAGTGCCAGTACACACCAGTGCCAAATAACAGGATCAGGGACAGACACTTTCCAGAAACCAAAATCCAGGAATGTGCAAACACAAACTTTTGCTAAGTGACAAGAATACTTCAGCTAAGGAGCACGATGATCAGCCGGCTGATGAGTACACAGCTTCACTCAGTGTTCACCTCTCTCACCTATGTGACGACCAAGGGAGTCTTTGACAGGGGTGACGGAACCCCCATAAATCCCCTCATTCATACAGAACGGGCAGGGCCCTATATCTCAGCAGGCCTGGGACACAGACAGCTCGTCATGAGACAATTCTGCTATCTGGTTCTGTGGGCCTACTGCTCACCAGCAGCTGTATGCACCCTGAATGAGCTTGTGCACGTTCTCAGCGCCCCAGCACACACTCTTCTGACACAAGGGCCTGACACCACCATCAGGAACCAGGTAGACAGTGTTGGGGACAGTAGTCCTTTGCCTCCCACCTGGGACTCCAGGTAAGCTGCTGCTGCCCTTGCCACAGGACTTATGCGCCAGGCAGCCAATGACTAAGTATCTTGGAAATAACAGACCAGTTCCCACTGGTTCCGTTTTTCTATGCCATGAGGAAAGGGCCTAGAAGAGGATTTACAAGTCATTTCCTATTACATCCTACTGTCCCTTGCACTTCTGAAACAGTGGACCCGGGTCCTCCACTATGCAACAGGACAATCACCCTGTCTTAATGGAACATTGTAATACCTCCATTGTCCTACAATGGTCTCCTGCAACACATCGCAGGGGGACACCAATCCATTCGTTATTGCAAGCCAGGCACCTGATCGCTGCCTGGGTGGGGCTCTGTCAAAGGACACCCCCTCCTATGTCTTGTTGAATAGCCATGACTCCCCTTCCTAGTGCCTGCTAAACATCTCACCTGTTGTCCAGAGCTGGTGCGCAGCAAATCTCTTTGCAGACTGGATGCGCACTCCAGTGCCATGGACTGCTGGGTGGTCAAATGGACTGCTGGGTGTGTGCGGAGCGGTTGCCCTTCTCCTCCTCGGCAGGCCCGCCAGGGCGCACCCCAGTGGATAACGTGGGGACTTAGAGACACTTCTACGGTTGGTACAAGGTTTCCCACCCGCCTCCCTTGTGTCATCATAGCACATCCCACAGTGAGTTCTCTGCTCACAAGAAAACCCAGAAACAATTGCCTTGCTTTTTTTTTTTATTTGAGAGGAAGTCTTGTTCTGTCATTCAGGCTAGAGCGCAGTGCAGGGTCTCGGCTCAGTGCAGCCTCCATTTCCTGGGTTCAAGCAATTCTCCTGTCTCAGCCTCCTGAGTGGCTGAGATTACAGGCATGCACCACCATGCCTGGTTAATTTTTGTACTTTTAGTAGAGACAAGGTTTCACCATGTTGGCCATGTTGAAATTGAATTCCTGACCTCAGGTCATCCTCGGGTCATCCACGTATCTTGGCCTTCCGAAGTGCTGGGATTAGAGGCATGAGGCACCATGCACACTCCCAGAAACGGTTTTCTGTTCAGGTTGTAAACAGGTCAGTGCCACATCAGGTACACTGTAGGTGATGGACTGGGCATCTGCTGACTGCAGGGCAAACACAGGGGTCAGTTGTGTAACTGTATTACAATGGCAGCATGCCATTTTTGAGGCCCTTCTTCTGCCTGTGGCAAAGCAGAAAAGACTGACAGCAATCTGGTGGCCTGACTTCTTAGTTGTGGAAGTGTGGCTGAGCAGTGGTCTCTAGTTCCTCTACCCAGTGTTCCTCGGAAGTGAAACACGGGGCAGTGGTCCCTGCTGGGAGGATGCTGGGGGCTTTCTGAAAGGAGACAATGCCTGATTTTGTCGTTGAAGGATGAGCATGATTTTTCCAAGCGGTGGAAGAAGGTGCTCCTGGTAGAAGACTCTCATAAGCAAATGTCTAGAAACCAAAAGGCATGGCATTCAACAAAAGCAGGCCTGGTGCAGTGGCACATGCCAAGGTGCGAGGATCGCTTGAGGCCAGGAGTTCAAGAGTAGCCCAGTTAACATAGTGAGACCCCATCTCAAATATATATATATTTTTAAATTAGTTGGGTGGCTGGCTCACGTCTGTAGAACCAGCTACTCAGGAGGCTGAGGTGGGAGGATGTCTTGCCCCAGGGGTTTGAAGCTGCAGTGCGCTATGACTGTGGTACTGCACTTCAGCCTTAGCGACAGAGCGAGACCCTGTCTCATAGCCAAAATAACCCCGACAGCGTTACAAGAAATATACAATAAGCATCCACCCGGCATGTGTGGGAGACTGTGCTAATGCTGACGGCATGGGCCGGAGTAAGGCAGACGTCTGGGGAGGGTGGGGGCACGGGAGGACTGGGAGTAATCTGGAGGGTCCCACAGTCTGTCAGTGGCAGGTCTTTCTTCTGAAGACCACGGCAGACCCCAACCCTGAGGATGCGAGGCAGGTGGGTTGGGCGAGTCGGATCTGGATGTCTGGTCTGGGGCTGCTCCTCTAAGTGCAGCAGCAGGGAGGGTGGGCCTGGACTGAGAGTGGTGGAGGAGAGCAGCGTGTGTGCTGTGCTGGATCACGAGGGGCTGGGAAGTCGTGACTTTCGTTTTCAGACTTCTAGGTATATGTGGGAGGCTGGAGGACTTGCCTGGTTATTAGACGGAGGCACAGCTGGAGTTGGGATCCACGCAGCTGAACATCTGGATCTTGCTCAGTCTCTGTCAGGGGCAGATTCCTCTGTAAGGTGGGACGGCTGACCTGCCCCTACTCCTTATTCTCACAACAGCTCTGAAAGGGAAGGATCGTTCAGCTTCTGTAGGTGAGCTCAGAGAGGTCAGGTGACTGGTTCAGGTCAAACAGGAAAGCAGTGGCACAGCCTGGCTTTGCACCCAGGCTTGAGTCCGACTGCTCCCTTCCTCCTGCTGTGCCCCTAAACTGGAGCGAGAGGTGAGGAAGCAGCTCAAATGGATTCACAAAGCTCCTAGGCTCTGCTCTGGTTTTGACTGCTGAGACAAGGATGGGTAGCCCAGAAAAAAGGTTTGTGTTGGGGGTGTCCCCATCCCTTTGGGAAATTTGAAGGAACCACAAAAGGTGCAGGAGAGGAGGTGACCCGGAGCTCGGACTGTCCTTGTGGTCTGGCAGCACCCAGGGTGGCCCCAAGGAGGTGACCCGGAGCTCAGACTGTCCTTGTGGCCTGGCAGCACGCAGGGTGGCCCCCAGGTGCCACTGCTCAGGCCTGGGGGGGCGAAAGTTTTTTTTCTTTTTTTTTGAGATGGAGTCTTGCTTTGCCACATAGGCTGGAGTGCAGTGACGCGATCTCAGCTCACTGCAACTTCCGCCTCCCAGGTTCAAGCAATTCTCTGCCTCAGCCTCCTGAGTATCTGGGATTACAGGTACCCACCACCATGCCCAGCTATGTTTTGTGTTTTTAGTAGATACGAGGTTTCATCATCTCAGCCAGGCTGGTCTTGAACTCCTGACCTTGTGATCCACTCACCTCAGCCTCCCAAAGTGCTGGGATTACCAGCACGAGCCACCACACCCGGCCGACTTATTTTGAGTTACAAGGAACCCAGAGGTTGTCTTCCCACTCTGAGACTGAGCATCAACTTGTTCCAGGCTCTGTGGGGAAACTGAGGCCCTGCGAGGGGAGTGACTTGCACAGGGTCCCATGTCAGGAGGCTGAGCAAGTAGATCATAGGACTCCATGTCTCTGGCCCTCACCTCTGTCCCTCTGTCCCGACCTCTGGGGTGATGGAGAATAAACAGGCTGTGCTGCGTCTCTAATGGGACACATGCCTGAGACAGCGGAGCGAGAGGGTGCATTGCAGAATGGTGCTAGTGGCATGATGCCAGCTTTGCAGTCATGAGATTCAAAAGCCAC